>OY796882.1:15772467-15879467 GCA_963680785.1 Diplosoma virens
GTGAGACACTTGTCAAGCCAATTGCAATGCAGTTGGCCAAGATTATGCTGCGAAAAGAAGCTGAAAACAATCTTTCTTTAGTACCACTCTCAGATGACGTTGTTAAAAGCCGAATAAATGACATCGGTGAGGACATTCTTAGTGAGGTAGTAGCAGATTCAAAGGCAAGCCCAACAAAGTTCATCATACAACTTGATGAAACCACCGATGTTGCTAATCTTAACCATCTTATTGCATTTGTACGTTACGTAAAAGGACAAGAAATTAAAAAAGAGTTTTTTTTCGCAAACAACTTATAACAGCTGCAAAGGCCATCGATGTGAAAAATATTTTGAATAACTTCTTTACAAGCAATGGTCTTTCTTGGAATATGGTTTCTGCCGTGTGCATTAATGGGGCTCCTGCGATGATAGGGTGCAAGTCTGGTTTAAAAGTTTTGATCAAAAGTGTTGCTCCACATATTGCATTCATACATTGCATGTTGCACAAACACGCACTTGTATCTAAAATGCTGCCTTCATCACTCGCTGATGTTCTCAAAATTGTTGTTAAAACGGTTAATTTTGTGAGGGGTCGGGCTTTGAATCATCGCATTTTTATGCAGCTGTGCGAAGAAATCGACTCAAAATTCAAAGTCCTTTTTTATCACACTGACGTACGATGGCTATCGCGGGGGAAAGTGATGAATCGCGTTTTTGCTTTGCGTGCAAAATTATTGAAGTTTTTGAAAAGTCACAACCATCGGCATTGAAAACACTTTGAGGACTCAAGTTTTATCCTTACTTTCGCATTATTGGCTGACATCTTTGGTGCCCTTAATCAGTTGAGTTTCCAAATACAAGGAGGTGATAAAAATGCAATAGAAGCTGAAGAGAAAATGAGTACTTTATAGAGGAAATTGAAGCTATGGCGACAGCGATTGGAAAATAACAACTTTGCTAACTTTACACTTTTGAACGAGTTAGTCAGTAACGGTTTTGCAATTAATGACGAAGTAAGTTGAAATGAACTGCGGAGGCTTCTGCCAGTATTTACTGAGCATTTGCAGAAATTGCAAAGATCATTTGAAAACTACTTTCCTGAACAAATGCAATAATCCTGCATGGGTACGTCAGCCATTTTCTTATGATACTACAACAGCTAATATAAATAGTCCATACACAGATGGCATTATTGAACTTCAAAAAAGCAAGGTTAAAAAGCGTGGCTTCAACACAACAAATCTTCAAACGTTTTGGTGCCAACAAATCGAAAGTTATCCTCTTATTGCTAAAGTTGCCCTTGAGGTTCTCATGCCATTCGTCACCACTTATGAGAGCATGCGTTTCCTATTCAAGTTGATTTTTAAAGCAAAAAAGCGAAACAGGATTCCATGCGAAAATGACAGAGAATTGTTATTTCCGAGACAAAGCCTCGAATTTTATAATTAGTCAACGAAAAACAACAACAGAAGTCGCATTGATATAGAAATGTATTACAATTAAATGTAATTGATTTTTGTTTATGCGACTGAACAAAAATTTAGGGTTCAACGAAAGCTTACAGAGTAACGTAGGGGTTCGGGAGTTTAGCAAAGGTTAAGAACCACTGTATTAAACAAAAAATTTAATTTTGTAACCGCTTTAAATTCCAGTTTTATAAAGGTTAAGATAATTTTTTTCCCTTGAGACGTTTCTTTACTATTTGTCTTTGTTTTTAAAAATATCTTTTTTAACAGTAGAACCTGTCTATACCCGTTAACAAACTAGCAGAACAGACTTGGTTTTTGTTTATAACTTTTCGGAAAGAAATCATGCAAAGCTCAAAATTAACCAGGTTTCATGAGCTTTCGTTTATATCCATTAAACGGAAGTCATGACAAATTTTCCGTCGTTCATGAAAGCCTTGCTAGATACATACAGACGTAAACACAAACAAGAAATAATTGCCAATTACGTTTTAAAAATTGATTCAGAGTTGGTTTAGCAACAGAGATATAGTGCGTATATTGAAAATGTTTTGTCAATGTGTAAGCAATAAACTGTATTTCGTGTTTATAAATTATCATAAACAGCTGTTTAAGATATTAGGCTGTAATTATTGCACTACGAGTGACTTTGATGTAACAGGCAACATTCTAGTAAAATTTTTTATTTAATAATTTAAACTTGAAAAGTAACACTTCTATCAAAGTTTAAATTAGAAAAATATAGTATTCATTGTATTTTGTTTTTTCGACCCACTGTTATTTCGTTTCTATTTATTGCAATTTGAACACCAAGATTGGACAAACGATATTAGTGTTGTGTTTATTTATATCTTTTTGTGAAAAAAATTAACCACCGGGTATCATTCAAGAGATAGACATTGAAAAATTTTGTTTGATGTAATGGCCCTTGCGATCCATTTCTCGCTGTTTTCTCGCTGAGTGACGCTTTGATATAAAGCAGGTGTGGCCAGCTTGTCTGCTTTAAAATCGATTTTAAAATTTTATAAAAACTCGAGATCGACTACTACGAAAATGCAATCCTAAAAAGAAGTGATTTCTAAAAAAGGTTTTTACTTTGAATCTGTCTCGGATTTTACTTTCTTAAATTTTTTTTTACTTTAGGTCTTAAACTAATACATTTTAAGTTCATTTAAAATCGGAAGCGATAGACCAGCCAAGACATCGCAATTGACGTATTGACTATCCCTGATATAAAGAATTTAGAGCAGTTTTACAGCAGCCCAAAGAACAAATCTCCGCTTCTTTCATTTCTGTCGCTTTATGATTAAACTTGATTGATCGCGTATAATTAAGTGCTGATTGCGTATAATTAAGTGCTGATCGCGTATAATTAAATCAAATTAAGTGCTGAATTCCCATTTTTGTTTAACAATTTTCTCTTGTTTTTTTATGGAAGTTTTCTTATTTTGTTCTAAGTTCAATGACGAAAAGTTTTTTTAAAGGTTTTAAAATTCTATACCTACAAGTTTTAAATAAGTGAAATATGGCAAGGGAAAAATGGAACAATGATGTGGCTTTTCTGTTTACAACAGTCGGAGCGGTCGTCGGTCTCGGAAACATTTGGCGTTTTCCTTATCTTTGTTACAAAAATGGAGGAGGTTAATATGTTAGAAAAAATATATTTGTTAAAAAAGTAGTTTATTTACTTTTTTTGCTAAGAAATAAGCTAAAGGACATTTATTTTACTTAGGCTTTTTACATTGGTGGTTTGTGATTATATTACTGTACGAACAAATAAATCTCTAAAAATAGTATTTTTACAGAAGTAAGATGGTGACTTGTTTTACTTATTTTGATTTAAACACACATCCCTAAAATTAGCCAAACAAAAGATCAAAGTTTATTCAGCCATTTTTCCAAAAACACGAATATTTTATTTTAATTAAATTTTGAAAGACAATTTCATGTTAAGACTTTTAAAAATGAAATCGAATACTAAAGAATTTAGCTTTTTGGCAAAAATCAACTCTTTTTGAAATCGTTAGAAAATCTCCAAAACAAGACCAAACTTTAATGGTAAAAGTCTAACAAGTTAACTTTTTTAATTCTTTCCTGGAAACTTCAATCTGTGATTCTATTTTATTTAGAAAGTAGGATCAGAATTATGTAAGCGGGAACACGGTCTTAAGATTAAAATTAGTGTTTACGGTTTTAAAGTTAAAATTGCAGTTGCCAATATTTTCTTGTAGGCGTAACTTTTTATGACTTTGATTGTAAATTCACATGAAATCTAAAAATTGAATGGTTGGAATAATTAATTAAAATCGTAATTTGGAAATTTTTAAAGTTTTAAATATTAATTAAATAAGTTTTAGTATTGGATTCAGACATACTTTGAAAAAATTATCTTTTTACGTTCTTTTATTATTTTTCAAGTAGGCCTAAAAATTGTTTAGGAACAACTTTGTCAACAATAACTATTTAGTCGTGACAAAATGCACTAAAATTAACAATATTAACATTTAGGTGCTTTTTTGATTCCGTATCTTGTCACTCTTGTTTTTTTCTCCTTACCTCAGTTAATTCTGCAAGTTTCTCTTGGGCAATTCACAAGCAAATCGGCAATCAAAGCTTGGAATATTGTTCCTGTAATGAAAGGTGGGTCTATTAATTGTAATAATATTTAGCTTTTTAACCCACTGCCAGGTTATATTAGTAACAAGTTATATAATAAATAACTTTTACACTAAAAGGAGTTTCTGGGTAAATTTTGTACTACAACTTTACTCGGAAATCTTAAAAGACCGGTTGAACTGGTTAACAGGAAGATAGACATATAGAAAAAATTAAATAATTTTTTAAATATTTGTTTAAATAAAAAAAAATGCTGAATACATTATGACTGCTTTTTACAATTGTTGTCAAGATGGAATATGCTTCAATTTAGTGCAGGGGTCGGCAACCTTTAGCACTCAAAGAGCCATTAGGACCCGTGTCCCAAAGAAAATAAAACATTGGGAGCCACAAGCGGCTAGCAAACAAGCTGAAGACCTTTTTTTAGTCTTCACTTTGATTTCAATAAAAAATTAAAAAATTTCTTTAACTAGATTCTAAAAGTCGTACTCCAGGTTTACTTTATTTTAAAATTTTACACTAACTAATATCATTGTGAACATCGAAAAAAGAAAAAGTCTTTGCTGCTTCAATGGTGTATTGCTTTAATTTTATTGTTTAGATTTAAATAGGTATTCCAGTTTGTTAATTAAATGTTCATTTATTTCCCAAACTCACAGGGAGCCGTAGAAGATGGGTCAAAGAGCCAAATGGGGCTCCAGAGCCGCGGGTGCCGACCTCTAACCTAGTGGATTAAACTAGAAAAAATATTACGTAATCGCTGCCGCATTGTTAACGCCTATGACTTAAAAACTTCAGTCAATCAATGCGATTTGAATTAAACAGTAAAACGACTTTTCCTAATTACTTTTAAGAACAACTGCGGACAAAATAAATTAAGTAGGGGGTGGCGTATTGATTACTTAATCACTACGTAACAATGAAAAATATGACGTCATTATCGAAAAATTAAAAGTTTTGCAAAAGACTGAAAATTAACTTAATGTAGGTTTATAAAGTTAAAACCAGAACTAAGAACAAAATGTGATATTATGTTCTACTTCAAATTGTGTAAATACGCGTTAAGTGTAGCGTAAGCTGCGTTAAAAAAGTATAAAAGCTTTCTAGTTTTTTTTGCAATTATTGATATTTCCACAATTCGTTGATTATTTTTTTTTTTATAATAATTCGTTTCAAAAAAATGCAAACAACAATTGACGTTTGAATTAGTATTTCAAAGAAAAAGCCTGAGACGTAAGGAAAAAGGAAAAGCAATTTAATTTACATAAAGGGTTGGATCGGTCTCGACAGAAAATGCCAAGAAGAATTTGAAGAGTTCTGTAAAAGAGTGAATTGAACAAAATGGTCTGTTGAGTTTCTCCAGTAAACAGAATGCTTCTCGTTGAAGCGGTTCGCTTGGGTTCGATTCCGAACCTTGTAAAATGAAAGGCATTAATTGCAGCTTTTCTATTTAACATTCAACATGATCGTGAGAAGGTACAGAAAATTCCTCAATATAATTCAGCTACAACTTTCAAGTCAGCTACCACTACATTCCAATTATTATCTGGGCACAGCATGTTTTGAAGTTGCAGGTTTGAAGTAATAGCCTGGAATTTGTTTTTTTGTGACTTCCACTCTGTTACCACACTTCAAACAAACTTACTGTCTGTGTTTATTTAGGTCTTGGTATAGCTGTGACTGTCTGTGCGTACATTAGTTCGATACCATATGCAACCATTATTGCCTGGTCTTTGCGCTACTTTTACGCCAGCTTCTCAAAGGTTCTTCCCTGGACAACTTGCGGGAACTCATGGAACACACCGGACTGCTATACCTTGAACAACAGCGGAAAAGTTATGACCAATAATTCCGTCATGAACTGGACGGTAGCCAATGAATTTAATGTGTCAAATGCAACTTCATCTGTTGAAGAGTTTTGGGAGTAAGCAAACTCGTATGTTTTTTTTTCAAAAATGTGTAAAGCACTTTTTGTGTAAAATACTGTAAAAGTAATCTGTTTTGATCCAATAAATTATGCTTTTTTCAAAATAATTTTCAATTTTCAAGAATTATAACATCAAAGTCAACCTTGCAGTAGTAAAGCAAACCGTAATTGTCATTTAACTACTAATAAAGCCCAGCAGAGTTCGGCAATTATTAAATATCTCCTTTTAGATTAAAATTTGTGGAAAAGATTTTCACCAAATAATGAATGTTTAAACTTTGACATTTAAGTTTTAAAGAGTTTATTAAATTTTTATTATTTAACGTGCTTTGCAAACATCTGTTAAACCAACATATAACACCGAAAACCATATAGGTTACGGTTTGTATGGTTTATTTTCAGTCGAAACGTCCTTAACATTTCATCGGGTCTGACCGAGACCGGAAAAATTCAAACAGACTTGGCAATTTGTCTTGTGATCACGTGGATAGCTTCTTTCCTTTGCGTGTGTCGGGGAGCAAACTGGACAACTAAAGTAAGTTCTTTTAAGAATTACACGAATGTTTTCTTTTTTTTCAAAACAAATAAACAGTTGCGGCGGAGAACACGTCACTTCCGTTTTTATCGCAATCAAAAGCAGTGGTTGCTTTTAATCGAATGACAAGGTTAATGATTGATTTATTATAAACAAAAATGCAACTATCCCATTTGGTTAAAAAGTTGCGCATTTTGCCTAAGCCCGCTCTAAGTAAGCTTTATTTTGCTGCAGTACAACAAAATGCAAACAGAAAACAAGTTGTTATAAATGTGCTTTGCGGGTCAAAAACGATGCACGAATATCAGATGATATACATCAAATTAGTTATAAATACAGTATGTTGCACCAATGTTGACTATACAAGAAAAAAGTACATTAATAAAATCACAGAATTAAACTAAAAATGTAATAATGAGTAAAGTGTTTAAAAAAAAACTTACAAAAAATTTAAGGCTTGATTATGCTTGTTGATCTATGCAACTTGGAACTCTTCATTATGTTTTTCGACATATATTCAATATCTTTCAATGATTTCAAAGAAAAATATTATGGATATTTTAAATTTAGGCTTACGTTATAATTTTTATTGCAAATTTTAAAAGAAAAGAAAAATCTTTTTAATTGTAAGTAAAACAATCAATTTTTAAAAATATTTTACTTAAAATAAATGGATTTAATTTTTCCGGGATTCGTGGGATGGGAAAATTATTAAAAGAAAATTGCTCGACAAACAAATTAGATAAGCTTTAATCTAAATAAATTTCAATTAATTTTATGTGTTAAAATAAACAGGATGAGAGTGGTTTATTTGAATTTCTAGTTTACTTATGTGACAGCAACTCTTCCAATTCTTATATTGTTTGCGTTGTTGATTCGAGGTGTAACACTTGATGGCGCTGGTACCGGAATTCGTTATTTCCTGTCAATAAACATGGCAAAGATTTTGCAACCGCAAGTATGCTATAAAAAGTTTAAAATATATTTTGTATACAAGGAAAAAACTTTTAATAAAAATTTAGTCAGGATTCGCATGCATTTTACCAATAACCGTAATTTAGTGTAGAATTTGATGTTTGTTACCTTAATCAATGTGCATTTTTGATTGACCTCTCTTTACTTCTTATTGTACTTTGTGTAAAGACTTGATTTATTTGATCCATACCTTTTATACGTTATATTACTGATTGCTCAAATTTTGGAATTAAATCTGACATAATGATATTATTTATGTGTTATTTTGTTTACTTATATTAACCCTAAAATCTAATTTCTCATGTTTTACTTTATGTAAAGACATTAAGCCTGTATAAATGCTAGTGTGTTGCGTAATATACTAAATTTATAGTTGATAAAAGTACAAACATGATAGTTGTACCGAATAAAGCCTATTTATTATAGAGTTATATTGAGATAATTCGTTGAAATTTGCTGTTTATATTATGTAGTTTAGACTCGTGCTATAAATGTCGGCAGCGTGGTCGAGTGGTTAAAGGGTCGGGCTCGTGATCAACACGGTCTCGGTTGAAAACCAACTCACGCCATTCAGTTGTGTTCTTGGGAAAGACACTTTGCGGTACATTCCCCTGCTTGGTGGTCCTGGCGAGCAGTTCTAAATTAAAGTCATATCTCTAATTACAAGCGGACAGCAATATCTTGGCATCTTCGGAAGAAGGTCGGGGGGTAATTGCCTACTCTATGTATTAGCGCCTCCGTCGCTTTTCTGCGAGTCAGGAGGATAAATATAGAGATAAAATAAATAAATAAAAGCAGAGTTGTAGCCTCTTTTTTATTTATCCAAAAAGCAGATATAGAAGTTGGCTGTTTTAGAGTTCACTATTGGACAATTTTTTTGCTTTTAATTGTTTAATCAAAACATTATATTGAAGTTCTAATTGGGATTTTTAATTTCAAATTTAAAAGGGATTTCCCTTCAATTTAAACAATAAAAGAACGCACACAAATTATATGTGAAACTGCCGAATTGCACGTTATGAAAAATTAATTTATCGATTGAAAATTTTAGCTACCAGTATGATTTTGTTGGTGGCGGAAAAGCAGCAAGCTCAATATATTACATGAAGTCAGCCATATTACATGATTAGTTAATCATCAGCTGTTACTTGACTATAATTTTAAAACGATCATGATTGAAATTTAAAATTCAAAATGAAGTTAATATTGACTTTGGGGCTTATTAGAAATATCTATGGCTCTTATCAAAAAGCGTTAAGCTTGAAATGACATTGAAAATTTTATGAAAACGAACTGAATTACATTTACCATTTGTTTAATTTTCCAGCAGAACCTTTAATATTTGGAACAGTAGCATTAAATTGCAAAAAATTCAAGATTTAGAATTTGGAAATCTAAAAAAACTAAGAAGGATAATTTAAAAAATTATGTGAATGTTTTAGATAAAAATTGAAATGTTGGGAATTGCATTCAACTTATATTAGCTTTTGGTTGGCAATACCAAATTTTTTTAGGCACAAGGAGATAAAAGAAAAGATGATACGGTAGTAGAAACCTTGTCATGTCTTCAAGAAGAGCATCTTTAAAAGTCGTTGTGGCCAAAAATACTGTCATCGTGTCAACTATTTATTCACTCGACTTGAGGAAAAAGATAGGGAGTTCAAATTTAGACAAAAATGATTTTGAGTAGCCCGCGCAGTAATTTAGAAATGATGTAAACCAAATAAGCCTTTTTCCAGCCACCTACAGTAGTGGACACGGCAACTGTTGCTAACCATTCCAAGCTTTGGCCTTATTTAGTTTGTTTTAGCAACCAAGTCACCAAGTGGATAGCATATTTTGGTGATTTAAATTTGAGTAGAGATTTTTAAAGTTAGTTTAAATTTTACAATCTGTTTGCTACGTAAGGAACTAAGTAATAGTAACTAAGAAAAGTATGATACCAAAAACAATTTTTACATTATTAAAATTAAAATTATTTTTTTTGATTAATTTTAACAAGCGACTCTATAAGATAAAGGCTACAAGAAGTTATACTTTATCAAAAAGCAATGAATAAATATTTACAACAAGCTATTTTTATTTTTCCCAAGTAATTAAATGAATACAAGTATCAGGCGTATTAACAAAAATTACCTCAAAGTTATTAAGTCATGCAACTTGACTGCAATAACAATGAAGTTACCAAAACTTATAAGAATCCACATAATCACCAAAAACAAACCAGGTGCAACTATGTAATTTAAAACAAGAATTGTAATTAATAGTACTAGTAGTAGTTTTTTTTTATTTGCATCCAAGAGAACAATTGATAATAATTGAAGGCAAAATAGAGTAAAGGTTGCAAATAGGGAGACGGCAACTAAACGATATACAAAACGTTATAACATGCACAAAAAATTGTGTTCTTGGGAACAGTTAAAATTAACCAAACAGTTAAAAAGAATTACAATACAAACATTTTCGGATGTTCATTTTCTTTGTATTATATTTTTTTTTGATTTTTGGTTAATAAAAAAATAAAGATAGTTAAATCCAATATGGCTGCTTTATGCAATTGTTATGTGGTTAAAAAAATAACCTCTTTGCCGAAACTTTATTTGTAAATTAAATTAACAAATCTGCTTACCATAATACAGTTACAAAATAGTTTGGTCGTCGGCCTAATTTCGGTTTTAAATTTAATCTATGTAACATTGGACTTAAATAAATTTTGAAAGGAAAATGACTGCGAGTTACAGTGTGAAAGATGTTCAGAAAATTTTTTTAAATAAATAAATACAGTATCTGACTACATGCAAAGTCTAGCCTAATAATTGCAAAAACTTAGCTTTCATTACATAGCAAACAGATTATAAAACTTAAACTAACTTTAAAATCCCTACTCAAATTTAAATCACCAAAATATGCTATCTGCTTCATTACTTGGCTGCTAAAACAAACTACATAAAGCCAAAGCTTGGTATTGTTAGCAACAGTTGCCGTGTCCACTAGGTGGCTGGAAAAAGGCTTATAGAGTTATCGTGTTTCCAAAATAATTTTTTAAAAGCAAAAAAGTTTTGTTTTAATGAGAGGAGAAATAGATTTTATGCGAAGTGAAGACCAAAAAAAGATCTTTACTAGTAAAATTCGGCTGCAGTGTTTTATTTGCTTGGCCCGCAAATATTTTGATAAGCCAAAACGGCCATTGGTTTAAAAAGATTGGACGCCCCTGAACCAAATGAAGCGACCATTTTGACCTGCTTTGGAAAAAAAACAATTTGCTGTCAAGGTTAATAATTTTAAAATGATTCAAAGAGGGATGCGTTTGAATTTTCTTAGAATTTATAAAATAACATAACTGAAATTTAAAAACTGCTTATCTGAAACTGAAAAAGGAAGTGACTTAAAGTGTCTTTATCAAGGATCTAATAACATGACGTGAGCAGGAATTGAAAGTACTCTGTGACATCTATGGTTACCATTAAACTTTATTTGAGCTAAGTTGTGATTTTAACCCAGGCACAAATAGAAAACCTCTGTTTTAATAAAGTGTTTTCTTTTTTTATACTTTTTATGGATAAACAGCTACGCAGTTTCAACAACTCTAATCAAATAAAAAAATTTTTCACATCGTAACGTGTGTTCTTTTATTTTTGTGATATTAAACCTGGCAGTTCTAAATCATTAAATTTTTATTTCAGGTTTGGAAAGAGGCTGCTCTTCAAAATCTTTTCTCCCTTTCCATCGGTAGCGGATCTATGATAGCGCTTGGTAGCTTTAATCGCTACCATCACAACTTTTTAAAGTGAGAAAGCTTATGTAGCATAAAATCTTTGCGAAAAAATATTCTTGTTTAAAATGGAAAATCTGCAAATATTTTTAAAAATTTAATGTTGGTGTAAGAATAACGTGTGAGAAATCTATAAAGACCATTTATACTTTTGGTCTTTGTAATTTAATTCAAAAGCAGTTTGAAAAGAACCATTGATTAGTCAGTCAGTCAGTCGTTTTCTTTCCGCCAACTTGTCAAACAAAATACTTATATTAACATATTTACTCAACGGAAAAAGGGACATGCAATAAAAACAAAAATAACGTTTAAACATCCAAAAGCTCAATAAATTACAATAGCTAAGATCAAGGATTAGCATGGTTGCATTACCTAGAGAAAAAATTTTAAAAAAAGAGAAGAAAAACAGAAAAAGCATAAAAAACAAAAATTTTAGCACAAAATTAACTCAGCCTGGTTTAATTTTATAATGTAATTTGATGCTTTTAACCTCAGCACAGAGAGGCTATCAGTTACTACACCTTGTCCAAGGATGACCTGGAGGAAGTTGTAATCGGGTTTCCTTATTCATCCCGAATTATCAGTTGTTAAGCTTACAGCCGAATGCAGATTACATTCATACTCAGGAGAAACATATTTTATGGACAAGACATTGTAACTTATTTTGTAACACGTTGATTCTATAATTTAGATTCTTTAAACACACGATTTTAGTTCACAAGTTCTAAGATTAGTTTACTCTATTAGGAAAAAAAGAAAAGTTTGTTCAATTTAAAAATTAATTTAAAACAATTTGGGAGTAAACGATTGTTTCATTGGTATCAACGATGACCTAAAATATAAAAAGAGAACAGTAGCAGGCGGAAAAAAGCTTTTATATATTGTAAGTACTGCACTATATTATGGTAGAATCAGAAAGTACTATGCCAGTTAAATAATAGAGCTAAATATGTGAACATAATATTTTATGCCGCAAATATTTTTGGCAGTAAGCGTTTCTAATGCTAGCAGCAAGCAAACACAGATCAATCAATTCATTTTTAGTGTCCATAAGTGAGCCTAGGCCTACATGCAAAAAAAATATTAAAACTCTAAACGATTTTTTATTTTATTTTATCTTTATTCCTCAGACTTGTAGGAAAGCGTTGGAGACGCTATACATAGGGCAAACAATTAACCCGACCTGCTTCCGGAGATGCCAAGATATTACTGTCCGGTTGAAATTTTTTTTTTTTTTTTGGCTTTTTAGTTTTATGGAGATATGACTAAAATAGAAAGTGCCGTAAAGTATCTTTTTCCAAGGACACAACGGAGTAGAGTGATTAGGTTTTGAATCAAAATCATGTCGATCACCATCATGCCGCTTTCAACCCACTACCGACGTTTTACCATTTTGTTCATAAAGCAAAACGTTATAATAAGAGAGTAAAGAAGCCATGACTTTCCAAATATTTTCATTCATTTTTCATCTCTAGTCAGATCTTTCTGACAAGGAGGAAAACGTCAGAGCCGTTAAACTTGAGGAAACCATCAAGAGATTACTTTGACATGATACCAAAATATTGCTGTCCAGTTAAAATTTTTTTAATCGTTTTTTAAAATTTTTATTCAAAGATCTTGCTGAAGTTTAGAGCTGCTTGCTACGACCGCCAAGTAGAGGAAAGTGCCATAAAGTATTTTTCTTAAGGACATAACAGAATGACATAAATAGAAAAGTCTAGGACGTTTCAGCGTGAGCGATTGTAAACGCTATGTGTTGGTTGCATCTAACGCTAACCCGAGCACAAATAACCCTAACCTTGCCGAAAAGATTCCGTAGAGAAAAGGACTCGGTGCCGAACTGGGCCAATCGCGTGAGTATGATCAAACCGTAACTGCCTTAATTACATTAACATTCAGTACGTCCTTCTTACTTAATTGGAGTGCCATTGCAAGGGGTGAGGTCAGAGGGGTTGCTTTCTATTTGTTTACATAAATTCCTCACTTCAGGCATCAAGAATTTTTTAACGAAGCCTCATTTTGGCACAAAAATTTTATCTCTATTTAGACATTGAAGTAGTTTTGTTCTACAGTCTCTGTAGAAAACAGATAAAACCTGGATTCAAGTTTCCATCACAAAGGACTCAAACTCGATTGGAGTCCTCATCCGGACAATAATAATGAAGTCAAAAATTCTCAATTTTCTTTTGTGCTGATTCCTGTGCACAAAAAAAACAGTCACAGTCCAAGTAGAGTTAAAACTTGATTTTTGTTGTCTTTACTGTAAGTTCGAGATAAAAAGCAGTTTAAAATCAAGTAAAGACCAGAAAAAGTCTTTAATTTTAGATCTAACTAAATGAAAAAAACTTATGAATATAGAATTGGTCATAAGCAGGGGCGATTCTAGGGAGGGGCCAGAGGGGGCCATGGCCCCTTCAGATTTTTGCTTGGCCCCCGGGTTGACCCCACAGTTTAAACGAGCTTGTTTAGCCTATGATGTCTTAGACCAGGGATATCTAACCTGCGGCCCACTTAAGGTTTTGATGCGGCCCAGCGACTATTTCCACTTTTCTAGCAATAATGAAGGTTACGAAGACGAGTTTCGTGAGATTGCTGAAACACATTTGGGGCGGAAATCGACAAATAAGAGCGAGATTCTAGGAGAAGACCTTTTTTATGAAGGAACACCTGAATTTTGGGACGAATATTAAGAAATTGGTGAAATAGGTGAAAAACTTTTTTTTTAGAGAACACTATAAATTTGGGACAAAAAATGGGAAATTTGAGGATGATTTCAAGTGAAGACTTTTTTTTTATCAGTAAATGAGTAAATAAATTCATGTTTTTAGATTTTTGTGTTGCGGTTCTTTAGAAGTTTGGATTTATGATATGCGGCTTGAACATGGTATAGGTTTGGCCACACCTGCAATATAGCCTACTTTTCTAAACCCGGTGGCAAAGGCCCTTTAAACTTTTTTCCTCTCATATGCTTTTTTCACTCACCCCCTTCTTAATATACCTTTGCCCCAATGTGGCCCCCTCACTTTCTGAGTTCTAGAATCGCCACTGTTTATAAGCTTGGAATCGAAGGGAGTCGCGATTTGTTGGAGTTAAACTAGAAAGGACTAAGACTATAGTAGATTTGAATTCGGAATCGACTCAAACACCTTGGTAAGGAAATCGGACTCGACTCGAACTAAGAAGGTTGTTGGACTCAAACTGACTCTCGAGTTCTTTAAATGTTGGACTCGTTACAAGTCTGGTCCTTCTAAAAAACATTATATTTTTCTCTGTTTTGCGGCCTGTTAGCAAGCAGCTCTAAATTTCAATCATAAAAAACTCAAGCAGTATGCTTACAACACATACATGATCTTGATTATTTTTTGACTGAAAAAACGCTCCAACATAACAACACGCCATTGGTCTGTTAAAAAATCTCGTGCAAGTAGCGAAGTTTATTCAAGAGTGGGATTCTAGATAGACTTTTTCGTAGAGTTGAGCCGTAACACCTCAGAGATCAGTCTTAAAGGAGGGGCAATAACAATAAAAGTATAAGGAAATAAACTAGAAAATAAACTCTTATGTAAAACATTACAAGAGAGAGCTTCAAAGTTTGTTTTTTGCAGTTCAATAGCTCGCTTCATACCTTTTAAAATATTATTAAAATTTAAATGATAACTTCATCACATTAGTTAAAATTTTTGCAATCAGACTTGAATTTTGCTAACTTGCCTATATTATGTCGTTCACAAAAAAAAGCTAAACTTTTACATTTTTGGTGCTAAAAAAGGCAATAACAAAACCATTTTCTGGGTAACAAGCAGCAAGTTTAAAATTTAAATATCTTTTTCCTGTCCAAATTGCCATTTTTAAAGCTTGCGTAGAAAGAATTTAAACTCAACGTCATGAAGTACAAGGTTCAACTTTCGTTGGTTTTAAAACAATTTATAAAATGACAGTAAAGGCCCGTTTCCACTACGAGCGTGGAAAAAAGCATTCTTGGTTTGTTTTATTGCTTTTTTTTTGCGCTCGCTTCAATTTTAACCGCTCACTTCAATCGAAGATCAACAAAAGAAACAAAGAATGCTCTTTTCCACGCTTGTAGTGGAAACGGGCCTTGAAGGAGCAGATTTGCTCTCTCAAGCTTAAAATAGGATTAAAAAATTTATAGTCTACATTTTTTTTATTCTTCTCTAAACTTTCCTCTGGTTGACAAAAGCGCGCCGAAAGCGTAAACGCGACTTAATAGATAATATCAAGACGATATAACTTTGCTTGAAGGATTACAATAAATTAATTAATTTATTTTATAAAAGCACTAAAAATTGTCAACTACGGCAGTGTCCATGAAGCATGCAACTCCAAGCTAACTTTTTGACCTTGAATTTGAGTTTTTTTATCAATTTATTATTATTGTTATTATTATTTTGGAGACAAATTTTATTGGCTTTATCATTGAAATCTATTGTAGAGATTCCATCATACTTGCTAGCGTTAACAGTGCGACCAGTTTTCTTTCCGGAATCGCTGTGTTTTCGATATTGGGTTTCATGGCAAAACAGCAGGTAGGAAATAAATGGTTAGTGAACAAGAGACAAAAAGTTTATACTTTTATTGGTAAAAAAAATTTTTTATAAAAGTTTATCTGTTCTGTTGCTTTAAAGTTTTTTACTGATTGAGTTGATAATTTAGGTTATTTGTTAACTTTTACACGAATATTTTCTTTTAATTCAAAGACTAGTTCACTTGCAGTTTCTCACACCAATAATTCTCAAACGTTATATACACCAGTAAACTGCGAGATATCTCTAGGCATGCAGTAAAAGATTTGACTTGTATGGAGATCCATTACCAACAAAACGTTTGCCCCAAAGCATGTCATGAGCTCTCAGCGACCATGTCATTGCAAATCGGGTCTGGCACACAGTGTTGTTGTAACAATAACAAGACGTGGGCAAGATTGCATCAGATTTGGATTGCTCGAGATTTGAACCCAGACCTTTCGCACAAGGTGTGCTAACCGCTAAACTACATGTAAATCATGTAACTTTTATGTCTGAGATGAGCCGAAATATTTTAAGTGCGGCAATAGTAAGTCATAAGCAAAAAGAAATGCTACGTTTGATTATAAACCTATTAGTGCTGTTTTTAACCATCTTGTTCAAAATTCTACCTTAAATGAAGAAATAAATAATTTTAACAAGCGCAAACGAATCATTTGGGCATTTTTTGTGTGACTTTAAATAACAACTATTAAACTTTTAATTCTTGTTATTTACATTGCATTTCCAAATATTTCTTTGAAAAAATGCAATAGGAGAAATTCTCCGTTAAAATCCTGAAGAGTAAATTTTTTCTCAGAATATGACTGTTGACCAAGTAGCAGAATCTGGACCTGGTCTTATTTTCATCGTTTATCCGCAAGCTGTCGCCATGATGCCGGCTCCCCAGCTTTGGGCTGCATTGTCTTTTCTTATGATTTTTCTACTTGGATTTGATACAATGGTGAGAATTTAAGAACCGGACTTGTAAACTGTAATTCTGTTGTTGACTGTAAACAAATTTAATTAATTCAAATAGATATTGAATTTTGCATTAAAAGTTATGTGATATAAAAAACGTTTATTTTTAAAAATTAAGACAAAATCATTGGTGAACTAAGGATTAAACTATTCTCAAGAGGCTTGGAAAATTCTGATATAGGAAACACGGGATCAAAAAATCAGTACTGCACAACTGTTTTTTTAGTGTTGAAAATGGTTTTTAAAATTATTGTGGAAAGAAGTGCTATTCTGTTGGTTTCCGATTAATTAGCCTATTATATTGGAAACAAAATAATTGTTTTTTGGTTAAGGGAAACTTAGATCCCTGTTTTAGGTGACTTTAGTTGCGTAAGTGTTAGCGCCCTAATTTTTATAGTTAAAAATACGGTTTTTTACGCTTTGCAAAACGAATCGCTTAATTTATCCAGATGAAATTATTCGCGATAAGCGTGAACGTTGATGTTCACTCTACAATTAATGTTATAAAGCAAGATTTTAAAGTCAAATTTTAGATTTCTACGTAGTGCCCTAAGAGCAATCAATAACCACTGCAGGATAAACAAACCTAAAGTTGGAATTCAGACGCAGGAGTGGCTATCAGCCAATGTTCCACTGTGTCGTGGCCCACCGGTTGAAAACCACTGCTGTAATACAACAAACTTTTGTCGACGACACTAACTTCCACCTATCCCAAATTACCTACAAAATGTTTCAATGCAAGGTTGCAGAAGAAACTAGCAAAATTATTAGGCTGCCTGGATAAATCTAAACAAATTAACAATCACTTACCAGAGAATTTCATGCTTGATATTTAGTAAAAAAAAAGCACTTGGCGATCAATTAATCAAATATTGGGATGACGTTTCGGTTTAAAAGATATATTCCACTACGGTAAATTCACCAAGGCACATTCCAGCGCGGTAAATTCTACCATTGGTAATTTCCACCACAGTAACCTATATTTCATCAATTGTATTTCACCTCGTTATCACACTAACTTCCACCTATCCCAAAATACCTACAAAAATACAGAAGTACTGTTACTACCCTAACCTATAATCCTAACTCTAACTTTAACCCTGACACCTAACCCTAATTCTAACCCCAACTCCCCAAACCAAACAATCCCTCGTGGTAGAATATACCGTGTTAGAATTTATCGATGATGGAATATAACGGGTGGAATTTACCGATCACCCAAGTTTAAACCATTTTCGTGATGAGCGCGCCTTCAGCATTTTTGAGTTTTAAAAAAACAATTTTTAATGAATATTTATTAAAATTTTTTTGATTGCTTTTTTTTAAATTATTAACCAGCGTGCTTTGTATGTTTCGGCTTCCTTCTGCTCTAGTTCAGCGGGTTTTAAAGCGGGTTGCTTTATGATGCAATCACACTTGAGTAAAGCTCTTTTCAATATTATAGAGATGCTTGTTTATATAAAATGTAATCTTAAATTACTATTTAAAAAATAGAAATTTATTGTTTTTGGAATAATTGAAAACGGACTATATTTTGGTAAAAATTTTCGGTCTCGATTTCGGTCTCGGTCTCTGTCCCGACGTTTGTGGTCTCGACTACAGCACAGCCTAGAACTAATATGCTTTTTTAATTTAGTGGGTTTCAGGTTTTTGCAGTTTATACAGTTACACAAAGAGCTTTCCAGTCAAATATTATAATTAAAAGTAAAGCCAAATTGCAAAAATGCATCATCATATTTTCTTTTTTCTTTTTTAATTTATAAACTTTTTTATGTGTGCTTTCATTGTTTTCAAATGGACCTTAACTAGCCATTGGTCCATAACGAAATCAACTTCAATAGTTTGATACGTTGCTGTCAGAGTGGTAAAATTCAAAAGCTTTTTTTTCAATAACAACTGTAAAATCAAATTACAATCAGTAAAGTTACGTTAAATCAGTCCGTTACAGCAAAAAATGCATCACTTATTGTGAATAGTTACACTTAATGATTCTACATCTTAAACTGTGGCTTCACTGATAGAAATAGCGATTTTTTTAAAACGAAGATTTCCTCCAAAAATAGACCTCAAAGTAAATTATTATCTTTACTATGTAACAATTTCTTAGTAGCAGTGTTTTTCAATTGATTCGCAACCCCAAAATTTGTTTACACGACCCAAATTTGGGGTCGCGAATCATAGTTTGATAAGCGCTGGTCTAGAATACTTAATGACCAACCCGCGGTTTCCAGCGGTTACACATCAATAAGGACACTATTACATCACGCATATTTATCATTATTGATTCATCTATTGATTTTTATGTTTCCTTTTTTTGACTTTTTCGCAAATAAAATGTGTTGATTGGTTGAACCCCCCAAAAAAAGGGAATTAACTGAATGCCCGTTGATAAACAAAACGTGATGGTGCATGTTTTAGTTCAAAAACTCTATTAATAATACGAGTAAAATATTTGATCATCAATTTTAAAATTTCAACATCAAAATACTATAATATTATTTATAATATGAAACACTAGCATCCAATTAGATTTTAATTTTTTTATTTATTGTATTAATAATTTCTAATAAATGTTTTTGAAATTTTGATTTATTCCAATGATAAATTTTTTTTAATCTAGTTCTTTTAAATTAATTTCTTCTTTATAAAAGTTGAATCTTTAACAATTTTTAATAAATTTAGAATATTAAGATGGTAACTTAATAATAATCATTGCATCTCACACCAAACACCGTAAAGCCCAACAACTCATTCAACCATATTTTCACAAAATCTATGAATGGACCACCACTAATAATCTTCATATAAATACAGACAAAACTACCACCAAACTTTTTACACCAGACCCAGCTGAATATGGCACAACTATATCACTTAAATTAAACAACCAAACACTACCAACAGCAAAGCACCCAAAATTCTTGGAATCACTCTTAACCTAAAACTAACATTTTCACATCATATAACGTCACCATCACTAAATCAAAACAAACGCTTAACATTCTGAAAACACTTACTTCCACCAAATGGGGTAAACAAAAGAAATTAATTGTTTCCTCATTTAAAGCTATCACTCGCCCCATTTTGAAATATGCAAACACCATATAGAGTCCTATTGTATCAACACCAACATCAAGAAACTGCAAAATAATTCAGAATACGAATTGCTTTGCGAATTGCTATTTGCTGCACACGAGATATAAACACTCGACATTCACATAATAAAACCAAAGTCCTTCTAATGGACACTCATCTCAAACTCCATGCTACTAAATTTGAACAACTGACTCAAACATAAACACACCCTTTGCATGATATGCATACTTGAATCAGCCCAGAAACATGGAAGCCACAATCTTTCTTTCATAACAATGAGCACATTAACATCATCATTTCAGAGCCAGACATAACACTAAGAAATGTTGAAAAAACCTCAAATACATTCACACCACCACCACCTCACAATACTTCAGATCTAGAAAAAACAGCAAAGTCACTAACACCACACTCTATGACATTCATTCATCAGAACAAACATTATCACGTTATATGCGAACAAAACTAGCACAACTCAGACCAACAAATCACCGCTTTTGAAAAGTTACCTACGTACAGTAAACCTTGATACTAACACGCCATAATGCCCATTACGCTTTTCACCCACACATGACACTAATTACCTCTTTAACTGTAGTCAAGTACCAACACAACCAACACCACTAGTCTGTGGAAAAAGCGTTTAGAAACAGCGGAGGTAATTCAAGAGTGGAAATTAGATTGGCTTTTTTGAGAGATTAAGAGATGGCTACTCCAAGATCGTCAAGTGTCGGCATTAGTCCATCAGTCGGCAGCGTGGTCGAGTGGTTAAAGCACCGGACTGATGATCAAAATGGTCTCGGTTCAAAACCTACTTGCGCCATTCTGTTGTGTTCTTGGGAAAGACACTTTACGGCACTTTCCCCTGCTTGGTGGTCTTGACAAGCAGTTCTAAATTACAATAATACTTCTACTAAATTACTAGCGGACAGCAATATCTTGGCATCTCCGGAAGCAGGTCTGGGTAATTGCTTACCCTATGTATAGCGCCTCCGTCGCTTTCCTGCGAGTCAGGAGGATAAATATAGAGAAAAAAAAAAAAAAAGATATTTTTGGAGAATCAACAACAACAAAAACAATAAGCTATACGCTTTATCATTTTGCTGTCAAAACAAATTAAATACAGCCAAAGCTTGTTGCGCAGAGCAATGATTGCCACGTTCAGTAGGTGGAGGTTTCTGTTAAGCCATGGTTTAAAAGGCACATTGCAGCGGTAGTATGTCCCAATAGTGCAGGGTTCTGTTAAGTCATGCAAACTTTAACTGTAATTTATCTTAAGAATTTTTAATTTAAATTTAATTTTGAAATTAAAAATTTTATTTTATTAGGCCCCAGTTATTATTAATCTGTTATTATATTTCTTTTTTCATTTATTAAAAAATGCTAACCATAATTGCAGATCCCGCTAAAAAAACGACTAAACGAAACAGCCTGTAGAGGAGTGCTTTTGTAGTTTTTATTGCTTTTGTAAGTGTGCTGCAAAATAAATGAAATACTTAGGAAAAAAATGCAATTTGCTAAATTTATGTTCTAAATCTAATTTAATTAATAACCACTGATAGCTTTAGTAAGGTGCGAACGAAGCGGCCGCACCTGGTCCCCCTAAAAAAGTCAGAAAGTGGCCCCCTGTCTGCACCTTAACTTTAGGACGAAAGCAGGGATAATGTAGTCGATTTAAAGTAATGAACTTTTTTTAAAAATCACTATATTTTTAAGGCGAAAATGGAGATTTTGGACATAAATTGAAAGTGATGATCTTTTTTTTTAAGACAGCGCTATATATTTTTGGAACAAAAAACTTAAAAAGTGACCCCCTATTTTTCTTACACCGAGCCCCCCTTTTGTAATAATGATATGTTACCTATTTCTTTTGACATTTAATTTACAAAACTTTTATATGTGCACAATTGCTGCTCTAGACAAAAAAAATTTGCAATGAATATTTTCAACGCTTTATTGGCTGTGAAACGGGGAAAAAAGTCTTCAACATATTGATCTCAGCATTTAAAAAGATATTCCTCAAGAATATTGTTATTGTTTTTTTCTTAAGTTTAAAACTATCTTAAAATGAATATTCTTTGATTATATTACAAAATTTATTTGTGATTTACCTCAGCAACCAATGCTACAACCCGTTGTTTCAGTCGTTGCTTTTCTGCTCTTTCATACAACTTTTGTGGTTTCCAAGTGACCTTTATTTTGTGTTTACTCGGACATGCTCTACTAAATTGAAGTAGTCTGATTTTGGAATTTTAAAATGCGATACCATACTTTGTAAAATTTGCTGTTAACTTCTATTAATTGCTTGTATTGTATGATCCAAAATTATTATTATTTCTTTTCAAGTTTACATTCCTTCAATTGTGTATGAAGTTGCTTATTTAAATGCAGCAAGAATTAGATGACCTTGTGATTTTTTAGCTGTTTCCTACCCGCGATGTTTCAAAGTGTAGTGTTAAAATAAACTTGACTTGACTTAATTTCTAATAGCAACAATAAATCTTAAGCAACTCAGAACATTAAAGTAAATCTAACAAGCAAACAACAACAACTTTTCCTTTTTTTTACTACTACAAATTACGAATCAATCTTTCAAGCTTTGCAATTCATTGTTTGACGATCATTGTTACAAAACTCCCTTTGTCTTGCTATCAACCCAATTTTATCAATCAATCCAATTTTACTCCGGTTTAAATATCCCCAGTGAATGGAGGTGACCGGATGCACCCCACTATTTCCTCACTTCTTCCTACACCTTCTCACTACCTACACCGATCTGCCGCATCTTCTTTTTTCAAACCAATCCTTCTCATGCTTCCATCAACTTGTTCCCTCCATTTCATCCTCGGTCGACCCTGTTTACGTTTTCCATTCACTTTATGTACCATTTTCTTCATCAAAACATTTCCTCAGGTTCGTTTCAAAACATGACCACATCACCTCACACCATTCGCCTTTGCGGGCTTTCTTTAATCCCAACATGTCCATCAGTCCTCTTGTCCACCAACTTTACTCCACACATTGCCCTCACCATGAATCTTTCTGCTCTTCTTAAGATAGCAACTTCATTTTCTCTCAAACACCACGTTTCGCTTCCATATAATCGATCTCACATAGCTTTTATATATCTTTCCTTTCATCCGCAAAGAGAATCTTTTTCCAAACAGTATTTCTCCACACTCTCTGAATTTCTTCCATAGGACTCTTGTTCTTGCAATCACTGCGGCTTTGCATTTTCCATTGGGCTTCAACCTATTGCCGAGATAGCGAAATCTCTTTACAGTTTTTACTCCATCACACTTTACCTCCTGTTGCCCTTCTGCCGCACCATTTGTCGCTTTATCACATTTATTACATACAAAAAATCTTGCCGCACCAGGAGTTTCTTTCTTTAATTTAGAACACCTTCTATGAATCCATTAATCGCATTTTGTACATGGGACTGAATTGATAGTTAACCTTTTGCCACATATTCCACAAGGATCTATTCTACTTCGTATGACTTCACCCTCTTACCCACACACCATCACTTTCGTCTTTTCAAGATTCGCCTTCAGTCCTTTGCTCTCCAATGCACTTCTCCATTTTAGAAACCTTTCCTTCAGACCCTCCATTGTTTCACTCATCAGTACCAAATCATCTGTCTACAAAACCTCATTCATTAAGCCTTCTTTTGCATTCTCTGTCACGACATCCACCACAATTCCAAACGACAAAGGTGACAAAACAGATCCCTGATGTACCCCAACCGCTACACAAAATTCTTTTGAGATGTCAGATCCAACTTTAATCTTTGTCTTTGAACCCTCATATAGACTCATCACCGCTTTCACCAAGATACTAGTCCTTTCTTCCTCAGTGCCCATCTAAACGAGTCTTTGTCTTGCTATCGAACTTAGTAATAGTCTTAACGATTAATAAATCGGCTTTATTGTAGTTTGTATCAATGGAAGCGTTGGCTGCTGTTGTGTCTGATCTTTTTCCAAAGTTTTTCTACAGCAAATCGAAAAAAGGTTGGCTCCAATTCGGATTGTCGGTCTCTCTACTTCTTCTTGGTCTTCCAACAATTACACGGGTTTGGTTTGCCATATTTTAATTAGTTTTGATCGCTTGTTTTTATACTTTTTCTTAAAGTCTATCTCTTTATAAAGTTTGTGGAAATGATTTACTTGGAACTATTCAATAAAGATATTTTTGAATGTCAAATAAATATGTACGTGAATTAAAAACAATCAATATTACGCCAATCTTAATATTTACATTAAATTCATCTCAGCAAGTAACAAGTTGAATAAGTTGGTAGGTTGCCAACGTGGCCGAGTAGTTAGAAGGTATTGATGGCAAATGTGATTGACATGGTCGCAGTTCAAAATTTTCTCAATTTTCTCAATTTTGTTGTGTCTTAAGGAAAGACACTTTACGACACTTTCCTCTATAAAACCAAATAAAATATGTCAATCAAACATCGTCATCTGGGCATTTTCTCTTTAAAAGCAGGTCGAGGTAACCGCTTGACGGTTTCTCCAAGTAAAATGCTGTTATATTTTTTCTGTGAGTCAGGAGGATAATTAGAGATTATATGATAATAAATATATTTGATTTCCCTCAACAATCGTCACTGCTAAGCTCAACAGTAAAATATAAAAAAAACAAGCCAGGCTTGTTATTTTATCAATATGTTTATATTTTATTTTTTATAGAAAAAGCTTTACTGTTGGTGGTCTTTCTTGACGTTCTAATTTCGTAATTAATTAGTGTTTGTAATAAAGTCATTATCTTTTTTGTTCAAGCTCAAACAAGGCCGGCTCCAAGGCCTTTGCTCAGACCATTTAATTTTGATTAGAATTGTACTATTTGGTTGAAATCCCATTGTGTTTGCTTTACATTTTTGTATTGTAGCACTATATGAAGCAATTAGTAAAGCATTGTTATTGCGAGGATTGCAAGATGCATTAACGTTATTGATAGTCAAATCCTTCCTTGTTAATCACCACGTGCTTAATTATTTGTTGTCATGTCCACTATATAAGCACTTGCTTCTATAACTTCAGATAGCATAAAAACTCAGTCGGACCAAGTCGTTCGGAAAGGCAGCCGTACACTGTTTTGTGCACGACATTCTGGTGAAATAGCTCGATAAAATCGTTTGTTGTCAGGGTAGAAAGTCCAAGCCGTTCGGAGACTGCTCTAACCTGTTATATTATTGAGTGTGTTCTGCGTTGATCGAGTTTCTGGTAAAGTAGCTTGCTGATAAAGGAAAGGCAATTATAATTGTTTGGAGGGGCTGTTCTATGCTGTTATTTTGTAGAAGGGATTCTAAGTTGTTTGAATCGCTCGGTAAATTCTGTTCTTCTTCGTTCTTCGTTAAATGAAGTACAGTTCTACGTTAATTGAAGTACAGTCGTTATTATTGATTTGAATTTTTGTCAAACTGGAGATATTTTTTGTCAAAAATTATACGCTCTGTGGACCTCTGATTTGTACTGATATTATTAGAATAAAGGTTATATTTTATTTAAACCCGATTGGTAAATTATTGCTAGGGGCTAGGATTGGAGAGAATCATCTAATGAGCTCTCCAGAAGATTTACTTAGGATAGAAAATAACCTTTCCGATCAAGAAAACAATTTAGTTCCGGTGTTGGCAGCGAACTCAGCACCACATAGTTCCTGATGGTCTCGAAGTGCAATTAAAAACATTATTTTGACATGGTTCCTAGACTGCGTCAGCAACAACTGTAGCTTGCGAACGAATTAATTTTGTTTGTTTGTTTCACATTCTTTATGTTAAATTTTAAGATATTGAGCCTAGTCTTCTCATCTATTTAAAGAAAGATAAACGTAACACTTTTAACAGAGTGGAATGTATTACCTTTATATTCTTGACAACTTTTCTTCAGCAAGTTGGGCTATATTGTTTGGAGTTTCTTGTGAATGCATTGCGATTGCGTGGTTATACGGCAACGAAAAATATTACCAAGAAATTTGCAAGATGCTCAAATACAAACTGGCGTTTCCATGGTTTAAATACTGTTGGAAATTTATTATTCCACCTGTAACAGCAGTAAGTATGTTGTTAAACATGTTAATTTACTCACAAAAATTAGATTTAGCGGAGCAGCTAGAGGGGCTACATCTTTAAAATAAGAGAAATATAAATATAGGAGTATACGCTAGAATGAAATTAAATTAGGGTAATAGCAATAGCGCTAGTCCACATGCTTTATTTTCTAAAATTGCGTTCTTTAAATTTTGGTACCTAAATTTATAAACAAATAAAAAGTATATGCTTTTCAAACTATTATGATTAAAGAATTTTTTTTCAATTCTGTGTAAAATATCGAACAATATCGAACTGTGTAAAATATCGAACTGAAAAATCTATATATAGCGACCTTACTCAAAACCGGGCTTGTGAAGTCGGAGTCTTTTTTTAGATTTGGTGAGTGATAATCGGGAGGCGGAATCGTTTTTTAGATTTGCTAAAGTCGGCATTATTTCTTTATATGTGCTGGAGTCAGCGTTGAAGTTGCTATTGTTTTTCGAGACTCTGCTTTATGCTAAATTAGGCCTTCAAGGTTGTTGGTACGAAGTCGCTGGAGTCGCATGTTTTAAGGTGAAGTCGAAGTTAGAAGTTGGAATCGTTTTCTTAAATGTTTTGGAATCAAAGTCGGAGTCGTAAAATTTTAAACAACTGGAGTCAGAGTCGTAAAAAATTCCTCCGACTCCACAACCCTGCTCAAAATTAATAGACAAAATTTCTTAAAATAAAACCGAGATTGAGAAATTATTTTTTTGATAAAACCTACATAATTCAGAAAATTTTAAAAGTTGTTTTTTATTTTTTTCTTTTGTATAGCTTTTAACTGCTTTAAATTTTAATGACAAATTAAAACAAAATTTATCCCTGTTGACAATAAATTGCATTTTTTTTACTTTTTTTACATTTAGATCAAAAAAACAAAAAGTAATTAATATTTTTTTATATATTAATTGGTTTAAAAAAGTGGTATTATTTTCCGTTTAAAAACAAAAGTGTAAATTTAGTTTCATTTACTTTTGTTATTTTAATTAAACTAAAATTCAAAAAACCATTACATTTTTTCAGATTTTGTTTGTATATTGCCTTGCCATGTATAAGCCTTTGGTTTATGATAGAACTTACGTCTACCCTGCTTGGGCAATAGCTATGGGATGGTTAATTGCATTGTTCCAATTTCTATGGACACCAGGTTACGCCATCTACTACTTGGTGAAGAAAAAGGTACAATATTTTTAATTTGTTTTTTTAACTAAATAATGCACTATAGGGTATAAACAGTGATGGCTTTTATAGGGTGCGAACAATGCGGCCGCACCGAGCCCCCCATAAAATACATCAAAAAGTGGCTCCCTACACAAAAAATTGCTTTATTTCTTCATAGTAGCACCAGGACGTCCATGGTATGTCAAAAAGAAAAGAGAAAAATTTTGAATCAGCAGCATGCTCAGCTGCTGCTCGTTCGGTTGTTGTCAATTGTGCTTGTTGAAGTAAAGACCTTTTTATATTTTTTTAGTGATCACTTTGTCTCTCCACGCTTTGGATCACTCAATAATGGCCCCACTAAAATTGAAGACCTTTTTTTTTAGTGATCACTTTGTTTTCATACACTAAAAATGGCTGCGGCTACCTTTTTCAGTACATTAAATAATGGCCCTCCCTTGTTTTTCTTGCACCGGGCCCCTTTTTTGTAAGGCCATCACTGGGCATAATCCAGAAATGTCCAACCTGCGGCTCAATACTTACTCAAATTTTTTAGTAATTTTTTCTTAACTGTATATAATTCAATGTTACTGCGGACATAATAACGTATAGGAAAACAAAGTAAATATGTCAGTTGATTGCTGCGTCTAGTGACGTCCAATGAATTAATCTATAAAAACTTTTGTGGGTGGAGCTTGTCATAAAGACGCTTGCCCCAAGCATTATTTTCAGTATTTACATTTTTTTTCTATTAAATTAATATTAATGGTGTTATTTCCAAACATTTTTTACAATATCAAGTGATAGTTAATTGATGACTTTAATTGTAGTAAAGATAGTAACTTTGAACCAATGCGAGCGATTTGGAATAAGATTACAGTAGTACTGTAGTAGCGATGCTGCAAGTGATGAAAAAGGGGACTTGTGTTGATTCATTAGCAGCGTAGAAAAAGGATCAGACATTTTTAGAGATTTTAAGTCCAGTCTAAGAATTTAACATATGGTCAGGGATCTACCGTTAGCCAAAGAAAGTGTCGCTCCTAGTTATCTAGGTTTGGCTGGTTGGATGCCTGAGAGTATGAGTAGGTGGTTTGTTAGAGGGGGACTCAGGCATCCAGTAACTATGGGCTGCTTTGCTTGTTGTCACAGGTATTAAGGGTGAAACTTCGGTTTTGGAAAAGCTTCAAAATCATTCTGGCCATGTGCTCATCCGACAGAAAAACCTCTGCAGTTTACATGTAAGGCTCCGGTCCCAGATAATGTCATGTGCAGTTGTCAAATCGACAAAAAAATCCTCTGTATTCTCTGTCAATAAAATTACTTAATCTACGGTTACTTAATAGTTTCCGCGTCGAAACCCAGCCTGCTCTCTAGGTAAGAATGGATCAAGTGGTTCGACACGGCCGTAGAGAAGCCTTTGGTGGTGGTGGTGATTTTACCCGACCCATTCCTGGGGATGGGGGCGCGGATCAATTCCGCGGAATCCCAATAATCGGGCGACTCCCCACGGACGAAACCAGATGTCCAGAAGAGAAAGGGTATGGCCGACAATGGCCCGACGCAGAGGGTCTAGTACAGGACAGTCGAGCACAAGATGTGAGAGATCCTGTGGTTCAGAACCACAGTTACTGCATGAAGGAGTCTCGGCTCGACCAACCCTGTGGAGATAAGAGTTAAGGAGAGTGCTTTGCCCGTTGCAGCGTAAACGGGAGAGAGCACAGCGGGCGGAGCGAGGGAGAGAAAGCTCCTCGGGAGATACTGAAGGGATTTGGTGTTAAAATAAACCAGATTGGACACTGCGTCTCCAACTGGTCTAGAGGGATAGTCGTTGGGAGGAAATAAGGGGTGCGAGGGACACAGATATATTGGAGGGATCGAGAGAGGCACCGGCTTTAGCTAGAGAGTCAGCTAAGTCGCTACCTTGGAGGGAAGAGTGACCAGGTATCCATTGTAGATGGACTACCTTGGATTGGGATAGAGAATTGAGAAGAGATTGTGTATTGGATAGATATTTGGGGGTTAAATATGGTAGGGGGGCAGAGAGAGTTGATAGGACAGTCGGAAAAGAAGGTAATAGATTCAAAATTACATGTCTTGGAGTGAGAGATACACCACTCAAGAGCATGTAGGATAGCGAAGGTTTCGGCACCATAACTGGTAGCCCAGAGACCAGTCGAGAAGGAGAGCGAAGTAGCAATGACACATTTTATACACTTGATGTGTATCCCTGCACCACCCTGCCCCAGCCCGCCAGGTACCGAACCGTCAGTCCAGGCAGAGATATCTCTGTGAGATAAAGTGGAAAGGTGGGTGGTAGCTGCAGTGTTGCGAAGGGAGGAGTGGTCTTTGCGAGAGCATGGGGATGAGAGGTGGAGTGAGATTGTGTAAGTAGATGGGGCAGACCAGGGGGATTTAGGAGGGCAGAGGATTAGAGGTTCACGGGTAAGATGTAGGTTAGGGGTAAGGTTATGTGATCTGGAGAAGGATCTCCATGAGCTCTTCTTGAGACGTGTACGGGGGTTAGAGTTCGCAAGAGAGGCTATGGGAAAGGTGGGAGGTAGACGGAGGGCTCGTTCAAAGAAGAAGAGGGATTGGTGGGTGAGGGTGACTCGTAGTGGAGGTAGAAGTGCTTCTATATGAAGTAGAGGAATGGGGGTGGACGATAGACAACCTGTGATTACTCTACAGGAAGATCTATGCATCCTCTCCACGGAGGTGATGTGAGTAGGAGATGAGAAGGGAAACCAGCCTGGGGAAGCATAGGTGAGGGTGGGGTGAATGAAGGGTTTGTATAGGGTACATAAGGATTCTTTTGATGGACCCCAGGAGGCAGAGGCAATGGAGCGGAAAGCACGGAATCGTCTGTGAAACTTTTTCCGTAAGGATAAGACGTGGTGTTTGAAAGAGAGAGTGCGGTTGAAGGTTACAACGAGAAAGGTTGGATGAGGGTTGAATTTGAGAGGGGTGTTAAGAATGTGCAGAGAGGGTTGTATACGTGATTGGTAGGGGTCTAAGCTGAAGAAGGATGTTTCACATTTGAGGGGGTTGAGAGGAAGGCGCCATTTTGAGGACCATTCCACCAGTCTGTTGAGGGCAGCTTGTACTACAGAGGTTGCACACTCAACACTCGGGGAGGAGGCCCAGATGGCTAGGTCATCTTCATAGAGAGAGGTCTTAACAGATGCAGGAAGGAAAATGGGAAGGTCATTGATGTACAGTATAAAGAGAAGAGAACTGGTCCTAGAACAGAACCTTGGGAAACTCCTCTTCGGAGACGCAAAGGACGACTGTATGAGTTACAGATACGGATTTTCGAACGGCGATCTGAGAGGTAGGATCGTATCCATTCGACAAAAGCAAAGAGGAAGATCTAATGAGAGGAGTTTAGAGAGAAGGGCAGAGTGCCAAACTGAGTCAAAAGCTTTCGCAAAATCCACAGTGGCAAGGACTGTACGTGCGCCTGGTTTAGATTGGTGGAAGGAATCTGCGATTGACTGTGAGAGAAGGAGAACCTGGTCTACAGTCGATCTACCAGGTCTAAAACCAGCTTGCACGGGTGAGAAAATGTCTTGTTGTTCGAGAAAATAGGTTAGTCGTCCTAAGGCTATTCTTTTGAAGAGTTTGGAGGTACATGAAGTGAGAGAAATGGGTCTATATGAAGAAGGTGAGTTAGAGGGTTTTCCGGGTTTGAGAATGGGGATAATTGTTGATTGCTTCCAGGCAGACGGAAAGATGTGAGTTGACCAAGAGAGGTTGAAGATGTATGGAAGAAAATGTAACGCAGATTGTGGGAGGTGGGATAGAAGAGGGTAGGTAATTTGATCAGGGTCTGAGGAGGTTGAGGTTGAGAGTTGAGAGATAGCTGTAGAGAGTTCAAGTGAGGAGAATGGTGAACAGAAAGTGGAATGCAGGGTGTTGCAGTGTGCAGTTCTGATATGCTTCATTTGTGCTTTCTCGGTGCTTCGAAACGGTTTTGGGGTTTGGGTAGAGAAATGGGACTGTAGATGTGAGGAGAGATGGTTGGCACAATCTACAGCAATTTGGGAAATTGGGAAGGTCAGAAGTAGTTGGAAAGGGGGAGCCAGAGATGGAGCGAAGTAGAGAGAAAACTTCACTGGGACGGGTTTTAGGAGAAAGGCTAGAGCAAGTTTTCTGCCATGACTTGGCTTTAGCCTTAGAAATCACAGTGGAGGTATATCTGGAAGTGGCGATATAGTGCTGGCGGTCTTCTTCGAAACAGTGTGCCTTAGCAAATGCATTTCGGCGTTTTGCGACGGCATCTGCGACTTCAGGAGACCACCAGGCTTTAGCAGGGCGGTTGATGCTGCCGAAAGGAACAGCAGAAGTAGCAGCATCATTGAGGAGTTTGGTAAAGGTGTGGGTAGCTTCAGAAAGCGAAAGTGTTGTAAAGTTAGAGGGAGTAGGGCAGTGGGTATCAATATAAGTAAGGTAATTGTCCCAGCGAGCTTTATTATAGTTAAATGAGGGGGGCGGTGGAAAGAGTTAATTAAGGGGGAACTGGGAATAGTGATGGAGATAGGAAGATGATCTGAGCCGAGGTCCGGAAGGGTCTGCCATGTGCATTTAGAGGCTATTCGGGCAAGAACTAGGGAAAGATCAGGGGAAGAGCGGTTTCCGGTGGCACGGTGTAGTAGGGTGTGATGTTCGGGGTTATTAAGAGGTAAAAGATCAGAAGAGAAGAGCCAATCAAACAGATCTTTGCCTGATTGGTCTTCCGGTGAGTGGGAGTCCCAGGATGAATGATGGCTGTTAAAGTTGCCAAAGATGTAAGTGGTAGGAGATGATGGTAGGAGAAAGGGTGAGAAGGATTTTGGGCGAGAGTCGGGGGAAGAGGAGCGGATAGGAGGGACACAGACGTTGAAAAGATGTATGGGAGCGGTTCCTTTTATTTTAACTGCGATAGCTAAATAATCGGAGCTGGGGTCGAGGGAGGAGAGTGATTTTGTGGAGAGTGAAGTGTAAGATAGACCGGTTTTGACAAGTATCAGTACACCTCCTCCTAGGTTTCCCGTAGATTTGGTGGTTCCTCTCCTCGTCATAAAACGGTTCTTCTGGAGGGTTTGTAGCCGGGTATACGGAAGGTGGAGTCAGAGGAGAGGTGTGATTCTTGGATGAAGATGAGATCGTACTGATTATGAGAGAGAAAGTGTAGGAGTTCAGTACGTCGTGGGCGAATCCCATTAGCATTCCACTGTAGGATTCGGAGGTTGTTTCGAGACGGAGAGGAAGGATGGAAAGAGGATTGTGTGAGAGGAGAGGTGGTATATTGGGTTTGAGGAGAAGGAGTAGTCAATGCTGAGGGAGGGTAAGTATAAATTAGTTGGGGGTGATTAGGAAGATAGGTGGGGTTATTCGAGGTTGTTTTGGGGGAGGGGTTAGTTTTTGAAGATGTGGTTTTGTGGTTGTTTGTGAGTGGAGGTGGGGGATTTGGAGTGTGAGAGGATGGAGATACAGAAAAGGATAAAGATATGGAATTAGAGTGTGAGAGGGAGGGGAGGGGTTGAGAAGAGGATGGGCACATTGGGCAAGTCCAAGAGTGTCCAGGGGAGATTTTACGTAAGTCAGCGGGAGAAAGACCAGAGCAGGAGAGGTGTACCCAGAGAGAACAGTTGGTACATTGTATTGATCTGTTGCCCCAGGTGACTCTACGGGAGCAGACAGAGCAGGGGTCTATAGGGCCAGGGTTGGGGTGAATGTCACCGCTGATAAGGAGAAGCGTAGAGATAAGAATCAGCGGTGAGTGGGATAAGTGATGAAGAGGTTTGGAATGGAAAGGGGGACGAAGAAGAGATGTCGGAAAGAAAATAGAAGGGGTAGGGGGGAGGTCAATTGGGTTTAAGAATGCTGTCCATATGTGACCGCGCATTGGACAGCAGGGATAAAAAATGAGAGGAGTTGTCCGAAGGAGAATCGCCCGAGGATGAGACCCTCGGGGAATCGACAAGCCATTTCGACCCTCCCCAGTACAGGGAAGGGGACTGCACCACCACGTTGAGGTGGCTTGTCGTTGGTGCAGAGATAAGCCTTTCGAGGATCTTGTAGGAGACACAGAGCAGAGTTATCGGTCGATAACTTTTTGAGCCCTCTACGGGTTTTCGTCGGATTTGATTCGCGACTATAAGGGCTTTTTTCCAGATTTTTGAAATTTTGAGTCGGTGCAAGCAGGAGGAAACAAGTTGCGCATTCAGGGTTTCAAAGCTCCAGCATGAATATTTTTAATACTATTAAATAATTACATAATGATTTAATAGTTTAATTTCACTTTGATTCTTCATTAGTTAATCAATTTGATTCCGAATTTTTAATACCCATCATTTGGTCATGGTATCTAACACTAAAAAGAGGAAATTTTATGTACATGTAATTTTGTGGACTGCTTAATATACTTAAATTCATAATTTGGCCTATTATAAAAAAGTTTGGGCATTCCAGGCATAAACCATAGGTGGGAATCGGTTAGCCTCCATAACAATTTAAAAAGTAATACAGTTATGGGTCAATGAGTATGCATTTTAGAAGTTTGTCTGATATAATAAAATTTGGACTTCTATATTTTAAAATCAAATTGGTCCAACTGATTTTAAAAGATAGAAGGTAAAAGTTCTAAACTTTTTTTTGACAAGTTTTGTAAGTGTGTTAAAGCTAAACGATAAGCGTGTATAAGTAAAACAATAATTTGATAATACTTTTTAATTTTTCTGCCCGGCCTATCAATAAATTTTTGCGCTGATTTTTTGCTTAAATAATTTTGTTTCCAATAGTTATTTTTTAGATAGATTAAAAGTTATTTTTGTATAGTAAATAAGCTAACTGGAATTCGTCTAAAATTTACAATTTATTTATTGAAAAATTGCAAAGTTAGTTGCAAACAATGTAAGTTGCGTTTTTGGCAACACCATAACTTAAACGCGGGGCGTTTTTATTATCGTAAAGTGGCATTGGTTGGAGCAGGGGTGGGTAATTGTTTTGGCTTGCGGGCCTCATCGTGGCCACGGAAGCTAACTGAGAGTCGCACTTTTTAATAAATGAAGTAGTATATTATTCTAGTTAATTTGCATTTTTTATTTGGTATAAAATTAAAAGCTAACAATTATTAGACAAATAAATCAAATTAGTTTTATTTAATTTAAAATGCATGCACATTTAATTTTTAAATTCTATCAATGAGAAAAATGCACTCTATCACGTTCTTCTACAATTTCTACAGTCATACTTGTTGTTGAGATTCTCATCAAAGCCTGCAAATTAACGTCTGTCAAGGAGCATCTTTGTTTATTCTTATTGATCTTCATGAAAGAAAAGCTTTGCTCACAAATATACGTTGACCCAAATATAGAAAACATTTTCCCACCAAATTTCTTCATACATGGGAATTTTTCAGCAGAAAGAGAACTATAGAAGTCAACTAATGTCTTCTCATGAAACATTTCTTTCAATGTGTAAACCGACTGCAAATCAATCAGTTCAAGCTGCAAATCCTCAGGTGCGGTATCGATATTTGCTGTGAAGGGATACAATAGCAAATCGAATTTCGACTCAATATTTCGAAAGTCCTGAAATCTTCTCGTAATTTCTTCGTTCAAGCTCTTCAGATAACCTGTTATCTTGGTAGGAATACTTTCGGGAACTTTCTGTTTGCCTAATAAAAGGAAATGACAAAAATTGCCTTCTACTGCTTGCCTTGCAAATAGATCTAGCTTAGCTCTGAATGATTTTACAAGATTTCACATTTCATGTGCCAATAACCCCTTTCTCTGCAATATCACATTTAATTTGTTTAATTTCTCGAATGTATCAGCAGCAAACATCATTTCGTATCTCTATTCCTCTTATTTCACTTTTGTAACAAAGTCATGAGATATATTTTTCATGTCTAAAAATAAGAAAATCTCATCCTGCAATGACCAAACTCTTTTTATGACTTTTTTCAGGCTCAGCCACCTCACACTGTTGTGATAAATTACATCACCATACTCTGCCTTTAGATCTTCTAGCAAAGACTTAAATTGTCGATGGCGGAGTGCCCTTGCTCTGATTGTGTTTACTACACTTACAATAGGATCTATTACGTGTCTCAAATCTAGGGCAGCTTTACAAAGACTCTCCTGATGCAAAATGCAATGAAACATGACATCACTGTTTGCATTCTGCTTTTAACTTGTTCTTTACGAGCTTGACCTTGCCCACATTTTTTCCAGTGAAAGCTTTGGCTCCATCTGTTGTAATGCTAGCAATTTTGTTCCAGGATAAGTTATTTTTTTCCACACAATGAATAGCGTGCTCAAACAAGTCTTTACCTGTGGTTGTATCTTTCATTGATTCTAGGCCAAGTAATTCTTCCGTGATAACAAAATTTCTATTAATTCCACGGATAAAGATTAATAATTGAGCAGTGTCTTCTTCATCTGTACTTTCATCCAGTGCCAAACAAAAACAGACAAAATTTTTACTCGCATTCATTAGCTGTTCTGTGAGTTGGTCACTGATTGAGCCAATGCGATGCATTACAGTTCTTCTTGACAACGAAATACTTTCGAATTTGCTTTTTACATCAGGACACATTACACTTGGACACTCTACCATGCACTGCTTGATGAACTCGCTATCCAAAAATGGCTTATTGCGTTTGGCAAGATTATAGGCTACCATAAGACTTGCATCAGTAGCGCTACTTTGAAGAGCTGATTGCTTCGTAAACAATGTCTGTTGCTTTTTCAGTTTTTTAACACATTTCTCAGCTTTTAGTTTTCGTTCTTCCTCACAAAGATTGCAGCCAATTTTTTATGTTTGGTTTCATGATGTCGTTTTAAATTGAACTCTTTAAGTACTGCTATCGTTTCTTGACACAATAAACACACAGCTTTATTCTCTGTATCGGTAAAGAAATATTTGTTTGTCCATTCTTCGTTAAACACGCGACGTTCATCAGCAATTTTACGTTTTCTTTTAGAAATGTAAATAGGTTTACTATTCCTTAAAATTTGTTAATTAACTTTAACTTACCGCTAACTTCTGATCTCTGGTTTCCTAAGAAACAGTACAGCGTGTCTGCCACGTGTGATAGTTTATTCTGAATGTTACGTAACAATGGAATATTTTACAATCAGTTTTTACAGTTCTAACCGTGATTGTTCAGCAACTAATTTAACATTCTAAATTTTTGCAGAAGTAAAAAACACGCTTAAAATCAAAAGAGTGAAATTAAAGACATCTAAATATTGTCAGTGCTGTGTTTTAGTTACCTTCAAACGGTAAAATTGAGCAGTAGCAAAACTTTGACCACTCTCGGGAAAAAAGTTCGGTTCAAAGCAAAGTTTTCTGAATGTTTTGGCGGGCCGCTAGAAAATGTTAGCTGGTCGCAGATGTAGGCTACTCCAAAATATAGTCGAATATATTGCTGGCTCTAAATTGTCAGAGATATCATAAATCAAATTTTTTGTAGGAAACAAAACTCTTTTCATATTATTTTTGATTGATCGGAAACTACTGTCAGTCATTGAAGTCTGGCGACATAAAAATCTAACTTTACAGAATTGTAGTAATATAATTTTTATCGAATTTTATTAATTTTTTTTAATTATTTGCTTGAGGCTTTTGCGGGCCGCAGTTTTCCCACCCCTGGGTTAGAGCATAGCTAGGCTTGAAACACCAATAATGTTCCGAATTCGATAATTTGTTGTTTACCATCATGCATTATTGCATTTTAGCGAAATCAAGCTCAAGAAATTGAAACTATCGAAAAAGAATCTTTTATGATGAAGTTCCATAATTGAACAGTGCCAAATATTTCCAACTTTACTGTTCTTTGTGTTATTGAAGACCAATAAAGTTCCGAATTCGATAATTTGTTGTTTACCATCATGCATCATTGCATTTTAGCGAAATCAAGCTCAAGAAATTGAAACTATCAAAAAAGAATCTTTTATGATGAAGTTCCGTAATTGAACAGTACCAAATATTTCCAACTATACTGTTCTTTGTATTATCGAATTGATTATTGTAATTTCTTTAACAGATCAAGTAATGATCAAGATATTTGATAAAAAGTTATGTATTCGTGCTACAAATTTTAAGTTCGTACGCTTTGTTTGACTATTGCAAATATGTAATCTTTTTCGGGTGCGCAAATATATTGATATTGGCAAGCTGGTTAATCAAAGGCTTGGCCATGTTGAAATTTTGTATGATATTCTGATATTCACAAAACAAAAATAATGTGCGCTCCTGTTGCAATTGTCACGAGAACCTAATGTTATATCCTTTACGTTTTGCATTATTTGCATTTGTACGTTTTGCATTACAACTTTGCTGTAAGGAGTTCGAAATAAGATAGTTACTTTCAGATTCTTCGACAAAACAATTAGCACCAAAAGATATCAAATCAACCAATTAAACCAACCATCGCAAACACCGTAACACGATGTCGCTTTAAATAAGTTTATTATGCAAAATGAGAAAAAAAACTTAAGTTTAAGTAAATTAAAAAGTAAAAAACGATTAGTTTGATGAATAAGTTAAACAGAGAAAACAAAAAAATATATACTATACAGCAGTGGCGTGCGGTTAGGGCATGCAAGTCATGCGTTGCATGACCAAATTTTTGGGGATTGCTTAACGAACTTTTGCGCGATGGAGCATAGACTTTTTAATTTATTGAGAAATGGTACTGGTTTGGAATGAAATTAGAGCTCGATCCGAGGTGAAAATTTTTTTTTACAAAACACCAGAATTTCATGCGAAAAGTATAAAATTTAAGAGTAATTGAAAGTGAAGACTTTTTTTTTAGGGAACGCTACAATTTTGGGACGAAAATTATAAAATCTGGAAATGATTTCAAGCGACGACCTCAGAGAACACCTTATTTTAGAACAAAAAGTGAGAAATCGGAAAATGATTTGAAGTGATGATCTTTTAGGACTAAAAATTTGAATTTTACAAACAATTTTTTTCTATCCGTAAAATATTGCATATCTTGGTCTACAACGCCATGAGATCTTTGGACTAAAAATTAGAATCTCACCCAGAATTTTTTTCGTACCCCTAAAATATTGCATGTCTTACTCATTAACTACTCATAAATACCCGATTGCATGACCAAATTTTGGCATGCTAATTGCATGACCAGTATTAGAAGTCACCGCACACCACTGCTATACAGTGTAGACCAAATCGAAATTAATTGCGGTTCGGTTTGGACCAAGAAAAATATGCTTACACATTATCATTATCATGCAAGATTTATTATAATCAAAAAAGAAGGTTAAAGCAAAAGACCGCTATAAAAAATCTTTTATTTACAGCAACAACAACAACTTTATTTTGCTGTATTTTTGGGCAGCAGTAATACAATAACAATAAATAATTTAAATAACACAGTTCGTAAGTCTTGTGAGGAAACATGAAAAAACCATATTACCAGAGCGTGCAACTCTTTATTTGAAATAATTTAAAACCCTTTAATTTGGCTTATAACCTTAATTTATCGTCATTTTAAATTTCATGTTCTACTTTTTTTCTCCATTTAATTTTTGTCTTAATTTTTTTGGTGGTTAAGCTGTAACCAAAAATTCATTACTGTTGTATTATCATAATTTTGACAAAAAAAGCAGACAACAAACAAAATAAAATAATGAACTAAATCGAGTGAAGACTTTTTTGTGTCGGTGCAGAAAAAACATTATGAGATAATCAACCAGTTATGGCCAAAAATGACCTGACAGGCAAAGGAACCTCTCACAACTTTACTCGGGAATCCAAAAGGAGCAGTTGAACAAGATAACCCAAATACCTGCCCTGAAGTATAGCTGTGTTTATTTTTATCTGTTTCGTTTCCACAAATAGTTGCCACGAGACTTAAGTTCTTTAAACAGTAGGATTTGGCTAAGCGCGGATTGATTCGCTAGAAGCTTCTTTCCACGAAGAGAAAGAAACCACGACTTCCAACTATAAAGAATTTATGTACAAACTTCGCAAAACTTGATCAATTCACCTAAAACTTGGCTCCCAAGCTTCACCGAGCTTCAAAACAATCCACAGCGCCAACAACTTCATACTGACAAACCATACGAATGATTTAGCACATCGATAAACTAATACTAAACATAATTGTTTGTCCATTAGACAAGCTAAAACAATTTCTATATCTCAATAGAATTAATTTTCAAAGCGTCAGCACTTAGACTCTTAAACAACTACGGTCACCCAGGCACAAAAAACCCGAACGACTCAACTGGAATGCAGCAACTGGACTCTCAATTGGAATAATTTGAAAACAAAACGCGGACTATTTATATAACTCGATCCATGTTGCATGAGATACTAATAGAATTTTCAGAATATGGTAGATTTCTCCGAATAGCAATTAAAATAAGTTTACCATCGGTCAAGCAATATATGCCCCTACAATACAGCCAATCAGAGACAAGACAATAAACGATTACGTAACGTCGAATTAACTAAAAAAATTCAAAAAGCATTATTAAGTGCTCGAGATAAAAGAGAAACATAAAATTGTGCAGAACGATCGAAAACACTAGAACGCTATCCGCGCGGGGTGAATTAAAACAACAAAACGAATAATTATAACACTTATAAGACAACTAGGAAATAAATTAAAATAAGTGGGGATGGTATACCGATTATATAATTACTATTGAATAATGAAAAAGATTATGTAATAATGAAAATTAAAACCTGAAAAAAGACAAAAAATTAACTGTACATTTATGAAGTTAAGATTACATTGTGAATGAAGTGGGACATATGGCCCCATAGAGAAAGTATTATGCTGTAATATCTTTAACAACACACACTGAATTCAAAAACAATCTTACCCAACGAAACGTAAAACACACAACACAACAGTTTAAACTAGTATACAGAGCGCCGAACCGAACCGCTTCCGTAAACCTATATTAACCGTTATTATTGTTCAAACCTGAATCGGAATTAATCCCAAAAAATAAAATTTGCTGAACCTGAACTGGAGCTAAACCCGTAAAAATAAAATTTGCTGAACCTGAACTGGAGCTAGACCCGTAAAAATAAAATTTGCTGAACCTGAACTGGAGCTAACCCGTAGAAATAAAATTTATTGAACCAGAACTGGAGCTAAACCCGTAAAAAATAAATTTGCCAAACCTGAACCTGCACCGGATCTTTATTTTAAACGAATCCGTTTTGCCACTCTGATTTTATTTTATTTAGGCTTAGTTCGGTCGGTCGTGTGAGCCGATGTCAAGTTTCTTGGCAGGTCTTTTGCAGCCAAATCGTTGCTTCATTCAAAACGGTCAGACCATCTATTCCACTGGTTGAAGAGTAAAAAAACAGTTGGAAATGATGTGGTCTACCGTTTGATCCTTCGCGCCACGTAAAGCTAATACCACAATAGGCTTAGACATGAATCACAAATTTGTATTTAAAGTTCTCACATTTTGTTTGGTCACTGACTTGCTATGTGGCAAAACAGAGACGTCACAAACAACTTTTATAGGCGACAAGTTACCGCAAAATTATGGTCACGTGACCTAAATAAAGAAAGCGCAGTTTTAAATACATAGCATCCCAAAGCAGTGAAGTAAAAAAAGTATCGAAATGCAGACGCACCAAAGATAACGAAACAAAGACATAGACAAAAATCAGATTTTAAAACTGCGATAATTATTTTTAACTTTGTTAAATAACTTAATAGGAGGATCTACAACTTTTTTGTCGTTGCCGTCTGCATTACAAAGTTGATTTTAATTAATGGCTCCTTTAGTGAGTTATGAAACGTAGATGAAATTATTAGGTCTATAAATTAACCAGTTTCTTTGACAATAGGCTAAGTTTTTACTCTTAGCAAGCATAATGGAACGAAACGTCACCATTTTTTAGCAATCAAAATTTATTCAAACACGATTTATAAAACTTTGTAGGCCTATAAATGATTTTTTTAATCTTATATGCTTTCGAAAGAACTTGAAAAACCAATCAACCTAAGCAGCTCATTGTCACACTAAAGCTGCTAATAAGTCTGTGTTGTCAACAATTTCTACTAAAATTCAATCAAAGCAGGTTGGCTTTAATTGCTTTGAAAAAGAAATTTTAGTTAAATTTGTAACGGAATGACGCGAGTAGATTTTGAACCACTACCGTGTCAAACACATTAGTCATTAGGACACTCTTGAACTACTCGGTCACGGTGCCAATTTTTTATAACAAACAGGCATTAGAGACACATATCTTTTTGCTACAAGAGAATAATACTGTATTTTTACCAAATTTTAAATTTGCAAAGATTTTACCATATAGATCAAAGATTTTTAAGTAAAAATTGCGTACTCCAGATTGAGGGGTGCTAAAATTTTTAAAAGAGGTCTAAAGTTAGTGGAATATTATAAAGCACGTAAAAGTTATATTGCTTATTCAGAAATTATAAAAAAGATATGCCAAAAGATTGTCGCTAAGGGACCGTAGTTTCAAAAGTTATTCAACAATTTTAATTTATTTTGACCTATAAAACTTTAAAAGACACCTGAACAGCCGAAACTATAAAGTTGTGTGAGTTTCATAATTTTTTTTATTTTTTATTTTTATTTCTATATTTATACTCCTGACTCGCAGGAAAGCGTAGGAGGCGCTAATAGATAAGGTAAGCAATTCCCCGACCTGCTTCCGGAGATGCCAAGATATTGCTGTCCGCTAGTAATTTAGTACAGATATTGCTGTAATTGAGAACTACTTGCAAGACCACCAAGCAGGAGAAAGTGACGTAAAGTGTCTTTTCCAAGGACATAACAGAATGACGCGAGTGGGTTTTGAACCGAGACCGTGTTAATCATCAGTCCGGTCTTTAACCACTCGACCACGCTGCGGACATTTGATAATGACATGATGTAATAAAGCCCTGAAAGAAATTGACTTTATTGACTTTAGCGGGCCCAAGTTATAAACGTTTAGCATGCAGACAAAATAGAAAAAAATAGTATCTAAAAAGACTTACACGGTTGCTATTGCTACAACTTATTTGTCATTATCCCAGGTAAGTTGCCAATCTAAAAAATATCTTGTAAATGCATGCATATAAAAAACTGACTTTGATACGCCTGCACAACATCGTTCAAGGAAAAGCTCCCTAGAACCCCGTTCTCTTACCTCATTTTACTACTACAAACTTGTCGATATAACTATAAACACGCAGTTTTAAGACTCTAGTTATGCTTCTTAGCCTTGTAAGGATCCGCAATTTTGAACGAGATAGTGGTTGTAAGATTAATAATCACTGATGTAGCAATTTTTAATATAATTGCAAATCGGGATAGCCAGTGATGGCTTTACCAAAAGGAGGCCCGGTGCAAGAAAAATAGGGGGCCACTTTTTAGTGTTCCAAAACAAAATAATATCTAAAACAAAAGATGATTACTTTAGGGGTGCCACCTTCATGGTGCTATATGTATTATGAAGAAATAGAGCAATATCTTGCTTTGTAGGGCACTTTTTGACGTTTTTTGGAGGGGTGTTGTGGCCGCTCTATTCGCACTGTACTAAAGCCATCACTGGGAATAGCACTTTCTTCTGAGGAAATATAAAAAATTCTAATCAATTGTAGCTATAAGTACTGCAATTTGAAGAGAGAATGAGGGGGCAGAAATTTTTCTAGAAGAAAAAAGTTTTGCCTGGTTTCTGTTACAGGTTTCTGTTGCTGTTACAGAGGGTCTTCAGCCCCCAGGCTTCCTAATTTCAATGCCCTTGCTTATCACTAGCGTAAAATAGCCCAAAAACGTCATATCAAAAATAAATTACAAAAAGTGTTTGCTTGCACTTTGAGGGCTTGCAAAATTATTACTTCACATTAATTTAAATTTGTTGAAATAATGCAAAGTTAATCTTGCAATTCACACCTAATTAGCTTACCGGTGAATAGATTTAGTGTTTAACTTTTTAAAACTTATATGCTTATCAGAAATATCTTCATTTAAAAATTTAGGTATGGAATTATTTGCCACAATCCTCCAAGAAACGTGTCAGTTGACATCCATAAGATATTATTTGGCTACAAACACCCTTACAAATTGAGAAAAAATAGGAGTATGGTGGCCATTTCAACCTGTTCGCCAGCGAAAAAATTCGAAAACAATCTGTTTTTGAATATTTTTTACGAGTAATAAAATGCACCTGTAAAAAGGTTTTTCAGAAAAATGAAAGTTGTTTACGTCCCAAACTCAATGTGCTGTACGCCAGATTTAATCATAAATTGTCTTTTTTGGGGTAAAATTAATTAATCTAACGCATAACACTTCTAAAATGATTTTTGGGCGCTAAAAAGATTTCGAGTACATAACAAGATTAATGATTTTGCTCAGTTAAAAGCCTATTGTTATCTTTCGACTTCTTGGTAAATTCATGCAAAACCATGAGAGCAAAATTTTTTCGGCTCTCTATATCAAATTCTTTGGTCCGATATGTCAATGGCCACGATCTATAAACCATGTCTTTGGTTTATACCAGCGGTTCTCAACCTTTTTCCGCTTGTGCCACACTTTGGGATTTTTATGAAATTCGCGTCATGCTTGGACTAGATATCTTGATTTTTGTCCCGAAAAAGCAATGTTCTCTTTAAAAAAAGAAAGTTTTTACGTTAAACCTGTCTCAAAGTTGTTGACATTTGTCCCAAAAAAACAGGTTTGCCATATTGGCCTTTTTAACGCCAAATTGGAAAATTTTGTCCTTTTTTTATAAAACAAAATCTTATTTTTATAAGTTAAACTTTCTGTTTAAATATTTTAAATTTGTAAGCAAAAGTGCTAGAATTTTCATTGTTGGCTAAGTCTTCAATCGTCATCACCTAAAATTTGGGACATAAATAGAGGTTTCGAATGCCGTTAGAAGATGATGACCTTTTTTTTAGTCTTCGCCTTACATTTGGTTGAAAATAGAGATTTGGACACTGATTCAAAGCGATGACCTTTTTTTAGTCTTCACCTTACATTTGGGACGTTGATACAAAAAAAACAATTTGACCTTGTTTTTTAACAATCAGTTTGGTCTTTTTTGAAAAATTGATCTGGCAACTTTGCTAAAAAGTAATGTTCTTTAAAAAAAGTTTTCGGATCAATGAACTAAAGATTTAAGTATGGCGGCACACTTAGAAATCTCTCCCGGCACACAGGTTGAGAAACAATGGTTATACGATTGCAAAAACGGACAGAAAAAATATTTTATAAAATTAAAAGGATTGAATCAAACATAAATCGAAAATCGCATTTATCTCTAATTGTTTTTTTATAATTCGAACCACTGCTTAACCGGATCAGAACCTTTAAAAATAAAGTTTGCCGAACCTGAGCCGGAACTGAATCCAAAATAATAAAGTTTGCTGGATCTGAACCGATTCTTTAAAAATAAAATTTGCCTAACCTGAATCTGAATCAGAATGTTATTTTAATCGCTTCGACGCCCTGTTATTATACAACTGAGGTAGTCAGCCATGACTTTCTCCTTACTGGCAATGTCCTTCACCACAAAGTCATACCCTTGTAGGCAGAGATGGGCATTTTCTCTTTCTTTTTGCAAGGACAACGCAACTTGCGCAATACGTTTTTTAGATCATGCAAAGCACAGAGCAATAAGCGCAATGCGTTTTGGAAATCAAGTAAAACACAACGCAACTTGCGCAATGTATTTTTGATTTCATGTAAAGCGCAGCGCAAGTTACGCAATGAGATTTTGAAATCAAGTAACTGAATCTGAAAACAGAATTTAAACATTAGGACTTTGAAATCTGAAAACAGACGTAGTTACGTCTGTCGTACGCTACGTCTGTTTGGCATAGTGGTACATATATGTATACGCCAAACTGATCCAGTCGGAAAAAATTGCAACCGTTGCTCAGGAAAAACCTCGAAAGTAGCAATGTAGTGAACGTCTTAATCTTTGATGCGTAGCGCAATTAAGCGCAACTTTTAATTTTTATTCAAAAGCGCAGCGCAAAGTGTGCAACGCTTTCAAAAAAGGTATGACATCGCAGCACAACTTTCGCAATTGTGCAAGTTGCGGAAGTTGCAGAAGTTGCGCAATTGCGCTTCAACTTGCCCTTTGCTCACCTTTGCTTGTAGGGACTAAGACCACCTGAGTATGCGATTAATTTGTAATGAGCCGTACTGAGAAAAGTTAGTGGTTTGTGGTCCGTTTGCAAATTAATTTTTTTTCCGACTAAGAAACGACAAAATTCACCTACACTCCAGATTATTACCAGGCATTCCTTCTCAAGCGTGGAATGCTTTTTCACATTTGTCAACTTTTTGTTTGCGTATGCGAAAGGGTGGACTCGTACTCTTGCATCAACACGACCCCGATCCCGTTGTTTGAAGCTTCCGTACGTTGGGTGAGCTCTTTTGATTGATTTCAATATCAATATGGGCCGCTTCAAGAGAGCTCCTCGCAAGGTATTAAAAGCTTTCTTCTGAGCCTTACCCCATTCAACAAAGTTCGGCTGACCTTTCTTTGTGGAGTTCGTCAGCAGTGCCGCAATCACAGCAAAGTAAAGAATATAATCTCGGCAGCAACCGAGCAACCCACAAAATCATCTTACTTCTTTCTTTGTGACTGGCTGTATCGCCCGTGCAATTTTGTCCAGATTATTGTCATCCGGGGTGATCCAGTCACATCCGATACCATGTCCCAAAAATTCAACTGACAACGCCCCGAAAATACACTTCGAGGACCGAGCAGTGAGGTTAGCCTTGCTAAACCTTCTCAGAAACTCTTCCAAAGTTTTGAGGTAAGTCCTCCAATCGCCGGAAGACACAATCAAGTCGTCTATATACACAAATACAAAAGAGCATTGGGATAAATTTATATGCCCCGTCCGGTGTCACAAATGCGATCTTGGACACATTTTCTTCCTCCACAGGCATCTGCCAGAAGCCTTTACTAAGATCAATTTAAAAAAAAACTGTGACTTCCCCAGCTGTTAAAAGAGATCCTACGAAGTCTTCATCGGATTCGGATCCAAAACCGTTAATTTGTTCAACTTCTTTTAATCTACCCAAATATGATTTGAACTATCCTTCTTCGAAACAATGACCACTGGTGATGCATACGGCGACGACGACTTCCGACAATGCCCATGTCCAACATCTCTTTTATTTCATTATTTAGCTACTGCCTCAGTGCATAGGGCGAATGTAGGGTTTGGAGGAAACCGCCTCCTCATCCATCACTTTAATTTTGTGCTCAATCTTTAATGGCTTCCCCGTAACATCCAAAAAAACTTTATCATGATTTTTCAACAAAGCTTGCAACTGTCCACTTTGGCTGTCATTCAATTCGGTTCCCAACTTTGACGTCATTTACATTTTCTTTTTGTCTGCACGTGGCCAATTCTAACAATGATTCTTCGTCCATGCTTGGTGTTGATCTGTCTATAAAAACGAGGCCCCGAGTATCCGAACTTGCCAACGATGGTTCAAACAATTTGAATCAGGAAACTTTATCCTCGAAGACTCCCTTCGATCAGGAAGATCAAGTTCTGTCCCTCTTAAGGTTTTAAAGGCTGTGGTTGAAGAAAATCCTAAACAAACTGCCAGGGAATTGGCTAAGCAGTTCAATACTTGTCACAGGACTATCATAACACAGCTAAACAAGCTTGGAAAGATCTCAAAATATGGTCAATGGGTTCCGCATAACCTGACTGCTAATCAGTTTGCTGAAAGAGTGACTATATGCTCTTCATTGGGGAGCAGATTCAGTAGGGACACTTTTCTAATCAGAATAGTTACAAGTGATGAAAAATGGGTCCTATACAATAATATTCACAGGAAGAAACAATGGTTAGCTAATAATGAAAAAGGGTAAACTACTCCTAAACCAGGATTGCACCCAAAAAAAGTAATGCTTTGTGTATGGTGGGATATGAAGGGTGTAATTTACCATCAAGTGTTACAGTCCAGTGAAACAATCAATGCTGAAAGGTATTGTAGACAACTTGAAGAATTACTGAAAAATTTCAATGATAAACGACCATCATTAGTTAATCGTAGAGGGGTTCTACTCTTGCATGATAACGCAAGACCACACATCGCTAAACAAACACAAGCAGAGATTTTGGAGCTTGACATGGAGGTTTTGTCCCACCCTCCTTATTCGCCTGACCTTGCACCTTCACAGACTATCATCTTTTCAGGTCTTTGCAACATTTTCTCGATGGCAAACAATTCAAAACCAGAGATGATGTAAAAACTAATATTGAATCCTTTTTTAGCAACAAGCCTAAAGATTTCTATAGCAGAGGGATAAACAGTTTGCCCGATAGATGGAACTATGTCATAGAAAATAACGGAACTTATTTTCTTGATTAATTAAATAACTTGGAAACAATATATTCGCTTTTTCGATCCTTTTCTAATTGCGACAAGACTTTCTATCCAACCTAATAAAATAAGAAATAAAACTAAAACTGTTCTTTTTATCTACTACAATACGATATATACCGACCCAAAACCAGGAAGAAGCGAAGAAAAGCGACACAGTCCCTTGCACTTTCAAAATTCCTATAGTTTTAACAATCGAGTGCTAATATCCAATTTTATCATAATAAATATTGTTTTTATTTTGCCGATCTTAACTGCAATAATCTCAATCTTGCATGCACAATTATATATTGTTGAGACATTTTTGGAGATTTCCATTGGATGCCTGTAAGCACATCTACAGTATGTACTTATTTGATTAAGTTTGCCTGTTGCCGTTGCTATTTTTGTAAGAACAAGAATGTTATTTTTTTCTCATTGTATAGGCCTATATAGCCCAAGTGACAAAATAAAATATATTTTTAAACTTATGTACGTTAAATAACATGCCTACTTTAAACAATTAAGCAATAATTATCTTGGAAAGAAGTAAACACATTATTATTAGATTTTTTATTGACGTTTCCCAAAATATTTCTTCTCACCAATGCATAATTGCCTAGTTGCGCGCTATGTTAGATGAACAAACTTATTGTTTAGACTAGTGTTCTTCTAAGTGGTCGATTGGAACATCTAAGGGGTCAAATGGGGTACAATAAATAAAAGTTAGGGTTTACGAGATCAATAAAGCATCAGTGTCAAAATTTTCAAAAATGCGTAGCTGCCAAAATGAAGACCTTTTTTAGTCTTTACTTGCTTTCTCTAACATGTACTGTAAAAAACATAGTTGTTTGTAAGTGGAGATAAAAAAAGTAAATATTCACGTTTAATGATTAATAGTATGTACTTAATTAGGGGATTGATAAAATATTTTTTACTCGTTTTGAAGTGGACGTGCAAAAAAGTTTGTCCGAGCCTAGCTTTTTTAATCACTGAAGCACGCCTTTGCCATTTGTTAAGTAGACCTACTGCTGGCTGAACTTTTTAATGTAAAAAAATTGATTTTTTATTTAAGGCTTTAACTATGGTTTTGTAGGCCTAAGCGCTTTAATATCTATGTCAGTGCTGGAAACTTGACAGATTTTTATGACTCAACTTTTTGTTTGAACTCAGAAAAACTTTGCTAATTCGAGTTTTTAATTTCTTATTTCGCGAGTTTAAGAAAGGATCATGTTAATTTTCGTCTTAATTCTAATTCTTGTTGTTAGTATGTGCAGGAGCACCGGAAGCGAGAAGCAGTTGAAAGAGCACGGGGACATCTACTCTTTTGATCCCTTCAAATTGCCCTCCCCTTCCTTTTCGAAAAGGTAAGGTTCAGGTGGGAAGATACAAAGCATTTGGAAACTCGACCGTAATGTCAGATTGATTAAAAACGAAGGCATTTGTTTTGATATTTATCTTCATCTTAAATTTAGGACCAAAATAGGGATCATTGTCTCGATTGGAAATAATGACATTTTTTTAAGTAATCACTAAAGTTTTGCTGGAAACAGTCGCGATACGGAGTGGCATTGCAACCGTTTACAGTGAAAATATCTTTTTAAAAAATTGTATGCCTTTGTAAAAAATAAGGTACCTTTTATTTTAAATTTTGCCTCCCTCACAAAATGGCTTTTCGACGCCCCTGGGTATTTATTAGGTATAGTTTTTCTAAAAATTAGTTAAATAATTGACAGGATTTTTTTTAGTTCAAGTGTCATGCTCCAGTTCATGACGTTACAGTCGCCACACGTACATTGCTTAACAGAATTGCTTAACGCAAATTGCTTAACAGAACCACCACTTAATGGAGTATGCAATCATCATCAGCAGTAGCGGCTGGCAAGTAAAATCGAGGAGATGCCGCAATCAGGAGCAACAGAAAATTTTTAAACGGAAAGGGAAAAGTTTAAAAAGGCATTTTTTGGTCGAAAAAACAATCTTAATAAACACAAATTCTAGCGTTGGAGAAAATTTTTATTAAAAAACTGAAAAAAGACCTAAAATAAATATCGGTAAATGCAAAGGTCTTCAATTTTTGGCCGTGGTGTTTTATTTACTTGGTCGGAAAATATTTTTGATTTAGCATATTCACAAAGGTGGAACGTTTTTGTTGCAAATAATGACGTTGGTTGTTTCGCAATCGGCCTTTTCTTGAAGTTCTAATTTCGTAATTGGTTATTGTTTCTGATAAAGTGATTATTGTTTTTGTTCGAGCTCAGACGGTTTATTTTGATTATAATTGTACTATTTGTTTGAAATCCCATTGTGTTCGCTTTACATTATTGTATTGTAGCACTATGTGAACAAATTAGAAAAGCATTAAGTAAGAATGGTCAAGTCAATCAACAAGCAAGTGCCGACAGATTTATTGCAGTTACCCTGGTAGTGATTGTTTTCATTAGAAAAGCATTGTTATTGCAAGGTTTGCGAAGTGCATCAACAAATTCAACATCAACACAAGTAATAATAAATAATTGTCCTTTGTCATAACGTAATTGCAGTAATATTTTTTGATTCTCCTTCATGATAGTCAAATTCTTTATTGTTAATCACCACGTGCTTAATTATTTGTTGTCATGTCCACTATACAAGCGCTTGCTTCTATAACTTTAGACAGCATAGAAACTCAGTCAGACCAAGTCGTTCGGAAAAACTGCCGTACGCTGTTTGGTGCAGGACATTCTGGTGAAACAGCCCGATAAAGTCGTTTGCTATCAGGGCAGATAGCCCAAGCCGTTCGGAGACTGCTCTAACCTGTTATATTGTCGAGGATGTTCTGCGTTGATTGAATTTCCGGTAAAGTAGCTTGTTGTTTGAAAAAAGGCAGTCCTAATTGTTCGGAGGGGCTGTTCTACGCCGTTATTTTTTAGAGGGCATTCTAAGTTGTTTGAATTGCCTGGTAAAGTTGTTCTTCGTTAATTCAAAAACAGTTGTTTATAGTTGATTTGAATTTCGTCAAACTGGAAAAAATTTTCGTCAAAAATGATGTGATGACGCAGTATAGAAACCACGTCAAAATAATTTTTTCAACGGCACTTTGATACTGTCAGGAACTACGTGGTGTTGAGTTCGTTGCCAACACCGGAACTAAATTATTCTCTTGATCAAAAAGATTATCTCTTACGCTCTGTATATCAGTGATTTGTACTGATGCTAAATTATGGTTAGGAGCTAGGATTGGAAAGAATCATCTAACAAAACAACCTCTCCAGAAGATTTCTTTAGCGTAGAAGATAGCCTTTCTGATCAAGAGAACAATTTAGTTCCGGTGTTGGTAGCGTACTTAGCACCAAATAGTTCCTCACGATGTTGAAGTGCCGTTGGAAACATTATTTTGACATGGTTCCTAGACTGCGTCAACACCAGACGTTTTCTATCTTACCGGCCTTCACTTTGAACTAAAAAAGATTTAGATTTTCGAAGTCGAATTATGAAAAAACATAATCTACCCAATCAATCATATATCTCAGGGGTCTCCAAACTTTTAAGCTTAAGGGACACATAAGCTTTCACACAGTAGCTAAAGGGCCAATCATGTATTCTGAATTTAAATAAAAAAATTTAAACATGAATGTTGTTACCATTTTGTACATATCTATCACGGATATATATAACAGCCGGATTACAACCTTCGTTTTTTCATCTGCTTTCAGCTCTATCCAGGCCTTCTGCTACAACCAATGAGATAGAAAAGGAGAAAGAAAAAACGAAGAGAAGATCTCTTCTATCTGGTTAGTTGCAGCAGTAGGCCTGGACAGAGCTGAAAGCGGATCAAAAAACGAAGGTGGTAATCCGGCTGTTATATGCAGTATATGCATATACGTATATCAGTGATATCCATAAGCAGCTTATTTTGTTTTGTAAAAGATTTTTAAATGATACTGCAGTAAATACAAATCCACGGTTAGTAAAACATATTTTTTTTATGAGAATGATGAAATTGTTTTTTTGATGCTATGATTGCAGGAAATTCTGGTTTAAGACCAGATGTTCCCAATATTAAAAGATATTTGAGATGATTATCTGATAGGTTTGTTCTCGTTCTTAAGTTACTCTTAATCAATTTCATTTTGAAAAATGTTTGTTCACACATGTAAGTAGTACCAAACATGGAGAGAAATCCTGAGACAAAGTTTCGTAAATTTGGAAATTGCTCTTTTTTTAAGAACTGATAAAATGCAACAAGTCCTTCTTTAAATTTATCTTTAAGTAGGTCATTTGCTTGCAGTTATACTAGCTCCAGCTGCAGTATATCTGGACAAATGGCCACATCAGCATCAAATGGGTTCTGAAAAAGTCTAATTTCATCTGCTATTGAATCCAAATCTGAGAATCTCTCCTGAAACTGATGTTGCAAATCTTGAATGATTCCGCAAGAAAACACGACTGGAAACTGTGTGGTTGCTTCTGCGTTAAACACTTTGCATTTTTCAAAATGGAAAATTTTTTTACCTTTACCTGTTTCAAGAATAGATCTAGTTTGCATCTGAAGACCTTGAGATGGGTATACAAATTACAAATGAGGTTCTCTTTTCCCTGTAGTTTCAAGTTAAGATTGTTCATGTGATCAGTAATGTATGTGACAAAGGCCAACTTCCAAACCCACTCTTCATCAGACAGTAATGGCTGGGGCTTTCCCTTGCTTATTATTCCACTGTCTGTACTGTAAATTGCTTACCACATTTAGCCAGCACATAAGCAACTTTATAACTGACCTTTGTCAATGATTCATTTTCATTTGAACATTTCATAAACATTAACCTCTGAGCACTGATCTGATGCTGTAATTTGGCAAATTTTTCAGCACGAACTTTTTCCGTCAGCTGTGAATAGTTACTTTGGTGTTTGGTTTGGTAATGGCGACGCAGATTGTATTCTTTCAACACTGCAATTGTTTCATGACAAATTAAACACAATGCTTTGTCAGCGGATTTAATAAAGAAGTATTTTGAACTCGATTCATCTTGAAATTGCCGACACTTATAGTCTATTTTTCTTTTCTTCTTCTCTGCCATTACGGGGGAAAAAGAAAGATTTCGAACTTTAATCACAACTATAACAATATCGTGTATACACTGTAATAAAATGTAAATTTTACAATCATAGAACGTGGCCACTTTGCTAAACCTTGCTTTCATCATCCACTCTGAACTTTGCATTCGACATTCGAATGTGATGCGCAGCATGTCATAGATCAGACGCCACGCTTGAATCCATTTTTTCTTACGAAACGCACGCGCTAATTTTCCCCGGATAAAAAGTAAAAAAATGTCGCTTTTCTATGCGATTACGAAACTGCGAAAAATTCCAGCCAGCAACATCAGCTGTTGTTGCGTCGAAAAAACGTCTAACGACGTTTTAGCGGCGTAACAACAGCTGATTTTTGCAAATTTTGCTAGGAGTGCTGTAATGATGATTTTCTGCACGGTTGTAATAAATTTTTCTGCGCGCAGTTGTAAAATCTACATTCTTTTACGGTGTATAGCGCTCAGTTAGCAGCATTTGTAAAACGTCTCGGCGGGCCGGATGGAAAGGACTGGCGGGCCGGTTCTGGCCGCGGGGCCGTAGTTTGGAGACCCTTGACATATCTTAACTGGGAAAGCATGTCTTAAACTGAGTAAGCTTTTTATACCCTACAAGCTGAAGCTTACAGTATTATGTCTGTCCAGACAAAAGTTCTTGATGGATCATTTTGTCTGCAAAAATCAAGTCTACACAAAAAAATTTTCACATCAATTTAAAGGTTTTTTTGTCATCGAATCAATATAAAAGTAAATTTTTAATCTTGAGTGGAATTTCAAAGAACAGTCACTGAACCGAAGATAAGTTTTCATTTTTCAAAAAAATCTACCCTTTGGTCTTATTTTTTTTTAGTTATTTATTAAATTATTTATTAATTAAAATTATTTATTTATTAAATTATTTATTAAATCCAAAAAAAATCTACCCTACGCTTAATTATTTTTTTTTAGTTATTAACTATTGATGTTTTTTTTTAGTTATTAACTATTGATCAGACGTTACTTGAACTGCTTGCTAAAACAGCCAAGTCGAGGAAAGCTATGAATTACAAATATTTCACAAATATTTATTTATTTGAAACAAATAAAGATTTTCAACCTAACAGCAATATCTTGTCAGTGCTTGAGGACACCAGAAAGAGTTGATAATTCTTCGATCTGCGATTAGTTGAGCATCACTTTGGCTTGGTTGCATTGCGATAGTAATCGGCACATTTACCGTTGCTCGTACTTTGAATCAATTTCCCTTAGAAAAGAACCAAACTCACTACATTGTAATCATCATGATAACGCTTTAATTGGTTTGTGTACTAATATGAATCAAATTGATTTTCAGTTAGATTGTTTTATAAATTTGCTTGTAGAACCAATTAGTTAACCGAATTAATTAAATAATTAACTAAAGTAAAATATTTAACCACTTCCGCGCTGGAAGCAGCTATAGCCGCTCATCATTTCAGTGACAAAACAACGGAGAGCGTGTATAGCCGCTCATCATTTCAGTGACAAAACAACGGAGAGCGTGTATAGCCGCTCATCATTTCAGTGACAAAACAACGGAGAGCGTGTATAGCCGCATGCGATCGCATCGCATTGCAAAAACCTAGCAAAAAAATGCTGCTTTATGCGTACGCGACCGCGTCACGCTAATACCGCAAGAAAGTGGTAAAAACCGCGATAATAAAAGTATATTAAATAAAAAATTAAATTTTATAACTTCTTCAAGTTCCAGTTTTATAAAGGATGACTAATTTTTTGTCCCTTGAGACGTTTCTTTGTATTCGACTTTGCTTCTAAAAATAGTTCTTTCCAGAAAAATTTGTGTATATCGGTTCACAAACCAAATAGAACAGGCTTTGTTTTTGTAGCTAGGTTTCCGAAAAGAAATCGTGCAAAACCTCACAATTAATCTGGTTCCATGAGCTTTCGTTCAAATGCATTAAACGGAAGTAATGACAAATTTTTCGTTGTTCGTGAAAAACTATGCGAGATCACCTTACAGGAGTTTACACCAACGAGAAAAAATTGCCAATTGATTAAAAACATTCTGGGAATTGATTCAGTTCGTTTACTCAAAGATATGGTGTGCATGTTTTCACAAAGCAAACAGAACAGGCTTTGTTTTTGTAGCTAGGTTTCCGGAAAGAAATCGTGCAAAACGTCACAATTAACACGGTTCCATCAGCTTTCGTTCAAATGCATTAAACGGAAGTAATGACAAATTTTTCGTTGTTCACGAAAAACCTTGCACGATCACCTTACAGACGTTTACACCAACGAGAATTAATTGCCTATTAATTAAAAGCATTTTAGGAATTGATTCAGTTCGTTTAATCAAAGATACGGTGCGTGTGTTGGGAATATTTTGTCAAAGCGTAAGCAATACAAGTATTTCTTCTTTATAAATTATAATAAACAGCTCTTTGAGATATTAGCTCAAGGTTTCTCAACTTATGGGCCACACAGTCGGTTAGTAAGTGAGTCACACAGAGATGATGTGAAAAAAGTGTTGAAACAAAGATAATCGTGGCGGTAAAAAGTAATTTCTGTTTACACCAAAGGTTCGATGCAAACTGAAATTACTTTCTGAGTAGAATTACATTAAACGGAATTTTTCGCTACGTTTTCCGCTCGCTTCTTCAACGGGCTTCAGTCTGAACCAACTTATAGATTGCTGAACACGTACTAGACCGTCGAATTCAATTGTAAATTCCCACTTATGTTTAATAACTTTTTCTTGTTCTGTTTCTGAAATTTTTTTTATTTGGCTGCAAGTTACAATAACGTAAAGTCTTTTTTAAAGGTTTCTATATACGGAAGTTTTATATAAGTGAAATATGGCAAGGGAAAAATGGAACAATAATGTGGCTTTTCTCTTTACAACAGTCGGAGTGGTCGTTGGTCTCGGAAACATTTGGCGTTTTCCTTACCTTTGTTATAAAAATGGAGGAGGTTGGTCTGTTAGAAAAAACATTTGTTCAAAAATTTGTTTATTTATTTATCCAACCAAAAAACAAGCAAAAGAACATTTTGCTTAGATCCCGTATAATGTTCGCAATTGAATTTAAAGTAAATCACCTAAAAATTAATAAAAATAGGATTTTTTAGAATTAAGTTGGTGATTTTTTTCTTGATTTGGATTCAACCTTAAAATTAGTCCAACGAAAAAAATGGCTTGAACACTGTTTTTAAAAGCGACAAAAAAATTTATACCAATTAAATTCTGCGAGATATTTCAACGTTGAGTACGCACAGGTTCGGGTCACACAAATTTTGATTTTTTTGCTAAAATTAACTTAATCTTTAATTTATTCAAAAAATCTCCAAACCGAAAAGAAAATTAAAATCCGTAGAAGTTTAATAAGAACACCTTATTTTAAATGTCAATATGTGTCACGTTATTTTTGATACAGACTGTTATCCTGGCATCGTCAACTGATAATGCTATTTTATTTTGGAAAATATGTCTAACAGAAAGACGAATTTAAAATTAAAATTGTATATTTGATTTCAAAGTTGAACTTGAAACAGCTGATATATTTTTAGCTTAATTGCAATTGGTCAAGCCGAAAGAGTTGCCGCGTGAAAATAATCAATAGAAATAGAAATCCTAAAATTTTTAAAGGAACTTCATTTAGTCGTAGTAAAAGAATTAAAAATGAATTAAATAATTTGATTGCTCTTGCTTATGTTTTACATTAAAAAAACTTATAGATTACAATTTTTTTTCATTATTCTATTTTTTTTGTAATTCTTTTATTATTTTTTTGATTTGACCTACATTCCTGCAAGTTAAATTTGTAGATCAAAGTTGGAAAGTTGTATTTTGTTAATAATTGCGAATAATGCCATTGCATAATATGCTAAAATTAACCATCTTAACATTTAGGTGCATTTTTGATTCCGTATTTTGTCACTCTTGTTCTTTTCTCCTTACCTCAATTAATTCTGCAAGTTTCTCTTGGCCAGTTCACAAGCAAGTCGGCAATCAAAGCTTGGGATATTGTTCCTGTAATGAAAGGTGGGAATATTAATTGCAATAAAATTTAGGGTCTAATAATTGCAATATACCTGGTTATATTGGTAACGAGTTATATAATAAATGACTTCCATATTCAAAAAAATTCTTGGTAATCAATGTTTTACGTCTATCATGACTTTGATAAAAAAAAAATTTTAATTTTTGTCGTCTTTTTACAATCATTAGTTTTACAAAAATTTGCTTCTACTAAAGGAATAAACGAGGTCTTAAAAAAAAATTTAAGGTAAAAGTTTGTTCAGCTATTGATGGAGGCCTTTTTCAGTATTTTTTTTTGGTTTATTTTTTACAATTCACTTCAAAAAATGCAAACAACATTTAATACTTAAATTAGCTCAGAGAAAAATTATCAGTTTGCGCTATTAAATATAAAAACCTATTTCATGCATTACTAATGAAGTGAAACCATCAAAAAACAAAATCAAACAGTTTTCTAACAAAAGTTCTTCAAACAATTTGTTGAGTTTTTAGAATGAACAGAAGGTTTCTTGTTGAAGCGATTGGCGTGAGTTTGATTTCAAACCGAGTAAAACTATTAGCATTAAAAATACTTTTGTGACCCCCCGACTTCACATTCTGCTTTATTTTGAGGAGGCAGTGAAAATCCCTCAACACAATGACTTGGCTGGCTGTTTCGTGTCGCTTTGCTATGGGCACATATGTTCGTGGGGTGTTGTACTTGCGATTGAACTACTATTTATTTGTCTTCTTGTTGTTTCCACTCCGTTTCCACATTTCAGATTACTTTCTGTTTCTATTTGTTTAGGTATTGGTATAGCTGTAACTGTCAATGCGTTTATCACGGAGATACCATATGCAACCGTTATTGCTTGGTCTTTGCGTTACTTTTACGCCAGTTTCTCAAATGTTCTTCCCTGGACAACTTGCGGGAACTCGTGGAACACACCGAACTGCTACGCCTTTAGCAACAGCGGAAGCGTTCTGACCAATAATTCCGCCTTGAACTGGACGGTAGCCAGTACTTTTAATGTATCAAATGCAACTTCATCCGTTGAAGAGTTTTGGGAGTAAGTAGACTCATGTATTTAATACAACTATATTTGTTTGTAATAGTATGTTAATTTTTAACAAATTTTTAACAAGGTCCTTTTTACACCAAGTAAATTAGCCTATGCTTTACGAAATTCGAAAAAGCATATTTTTTAAAAAGGTTTTTGTACTTACAAGAGTTAATATCAAAATCTAAGGTTGTCAAACAAACTGTAAATGTCACAAAAATACAAAATGAAAGCATATTATTAGATATATCTTTTTAAAGTAAGTTTATGTGAAATGATTTCAATCCGTGTTTAAACGATTAAACCGTAGCATCTTTTGTCATTATGAATTTGACAAAACTTTTATGATTTAGGTATCATGTTTCAAAAACTTCTGTTAAACCAATATATAATACGTAAAACCTTGTAGGTTACGACTTATATGATTTTTATTTTCAGTCGAAACGTCCTTAACATTTCATCGGGTCTGACCGAGACGGGAGCAATTCAAACACACTTGGCAATTTGTCTTGTGATCACGTGGATAGTTTCCTTCCTTTGCGTGTGCGGTGGAGCAAATTGGACGAGCAAAGTGATTTTTTTCTTTTTTTGAAGAACTACACCAATGTTTTCTTTTTTTCAAAACAAACAAGCAGCAGCGTCCGAGTTGCTTACAAGCAGCAGCGTCCGAGTTGCTTGTCACTTCCGGTCTTGCTGTGATCGAAAGTGATGATTAATCTCTAAAACGAAGGAAAATACTTATTATTGATCTCTTAGAAACAAAAACGTAACTTTCTTAATCTGGTGAAAAGTTCGAAATTTCGCAGAAACCCCTATACCAAAGCGGTTTTATTTTGTTGAAATACAAAAGAATGCAAACTGAAAACAAAGTTTAGTAAATTTTGTTGCTTCGCGCGTCAAAAAATGTGAACGATACAGTTGGTGATTTACATAAAATTGGTTGCAGAGATAGCTGCACAAATGTCAATAAAACATAAAAAAAACACTCTTAAAAATTAACTAATAGAATAAAGTAACAAATGAACAGTTAAAAAAAACTTATGAAAGATGTTGAAGCACGAATATTCTTGTTGACCAAAACAACTTAAAATTGTTTTTTGATATATTTCGATATCTTGCAAAAATTCGTAGCAAAATCATTGAATATTTTAGATTTAGGCAAACACTATAATTTTATTTCAAACTTAAAAAAATAAAAAGTATTTTTTAACTAAAAGCAAAATTTGCCATTTTTAATAAAATATACAGATCCAATCTTTTCAAATATTTGTTAAAAAATTATTGAAAAGAAATTGCTCGTCAAAAAAAATTAGATAAGTTTGATTTAAATACTTCTAATTGGAAAGATAAAAAATATAGTTTTTGTCAATATTTTTTTCCAAGTAAATTTAAGCAAGTATTGTTTGGTCCATAATAATTGCAGTCTATCATATAATTAGTCAGCAGCGTGGTCGAGTAGTTAAGAATGCCGTGATTGTGATCGATATGGTCTCAGTTCAAAATCTACTCGCATTATTCTGTCGTGTCCTGGGAAAAGACATTTTACCGCGCTTTCCCTGCTTGGCGGTCTTAGCAAGCAAATTTAAATTTTAGTCATATCTCTATAGGACCAAAAAAAACAAAATTAAAAAAAAAATAAAAAAATTTAACAGGAAAGTCATATCTTGGCATATCCGCAAGCAGATCGCGGCAATTGCTTGACTGTTACCCTTTGTATTGCGCCTCCGACGCTTTCCTGAGAGTCAGGAGGACAAATATAGAGATGAAATAAAAATATTTATTGTTGTTTTTGAGAGTTTTGGGTTGCAAGTGAGCATTTGTCAAAAAATCAATCAAACAATTGATTTTTGATTTATTCAAGTTTATCTGACGTTTCCGACTATAACTCTTAAGTATAAGTAACTTTTAATTCATATCTTTATACCAATTACATGAAATAAATAAATTTGTGTTTCTAGGTCACTTACGTAACGGCAACTCTTCCAATCATAATACTAATTGCTTTGTTGATTCGAGGTGTAACACTAGATGGCGCTGGTACAGGGATTCGTTACTTTCTCTCAATAGACATGGCAAAGATTCTCCAACCACAAGTATGCTTTAAAAGATTTTAAAAACTTTTCTTTTGTGTAGTGGCAAAAAATTTTTTACGAGAACATAGCCTAGTCATGATTCGACAACGTGTTTCACTTAAGTCTTATTGATTTTAGTTACTTTAATCAATGGGTATTTTTAATAAATTCCAATTTATTTGTAATTGTATTTTGTGCAAAAACTTAATTTATCCTCACTGATCCTCATCATCGTTGATCCTCGCTTTAAGAAATCCGTGCGTTTTACGTTTCCATTCTGGCTTATAAATTGCTTGCTACGAGAATAGCGTTTCCGACGCTTTCTTGCGATTCAGGTGGATAAATATATAAAAGAAATGAAATAAATTCTATTGCTCATTGCTTATTTTTTTTAATTAAACCTTACCAAACGTGTCCGTGTTAGTGAACTCGTGTTGTTTTGTTTACGAAATAAATGTCATGATGTCATAATAAAATAATGTCATTACGCACATCCTACATATGTGAATCATTATTATTTTTGCCATGTTTTACTTCACGTAAAGACAGCATATAATTATTTTTAGATTTGCAGCAGTAAAACATTACTAAGGCAAATGTACCTCATCAGGCCCACCGAACATTGAGTAAAGACTCGTTTCCACTACGAGCATGGAATTGAGCATTCTTTGTTTCTTTTATTGAACTTTCCGCGCTTAAAATCTAAGCGAGCCCCAAGCGAAGCAAACAAAATCAATAAAACAAAAGTCTTATATCCTAAGATTTGCCCAAATTTTATCGACAGTTGCCCGAATCATGATCATGTAGCATTTCATGGAGATGACAAAAGGTCACACATTTTCGTCTAAAAAAACAGTGATAGTAAAAAAATTAAATTAGGGAATTTTATATTGCCCAAACAGTTTGTTGTCGGTGTTCAAAAAATCTAATTTTTCCCAAATAATTCCTTGTCGCTTGCCAAAAATTCAGATTTTGCCCATATAATTCATGGCCAGTGTCCGAAAAATTCTGATTTTTCCCAAATTTTTTGAGTTTTGGGGAGCTATCTCCTTCTTCTCCCCGGATTGTACGACTATGAGTCCCTTAAAAAGTTAGCCAGATTGTTTTTAATTGTTATATTTTAAAAGCAATTACGCTGTTTCGACTGTTCTGAAACCAAAAAAATCTTTTAACCTCATAAACGATTTCTTTCAATTTTGCGATATTATACTAGGCGGTTACCAAACCCCAAGTTTTTGTTTCAGGTTTGGAAAGATGCCGCCCTTCAAAATCTTTACTCACTTTCCATCAGTTGCGGAGCTATGGTAGCGCTTGGAAGCTTTAATCACTACCATCACAACTTTTTAAAGTGAGAGAGTTTATTTATCTATAAACAAAATTTTTGTTTTAAGCATAAAATCAACAGTGTTTTTGAAAAAATTAATGTCAGTGTTAAACTGGCGTACAAAAAAAGATACAAAAACATGAAAAGAATTAATTTGAAAACAGTTTGAATAAAACCGATGGGATAAGGAAAAAATATAGAAGCATAAACCAAGGATTTTACAAATGTTCCAAGCTACAAGTGTTTCAAAGATTACCAGCAAGCAAACAAAATTTAATCAATTGATTTTTAATACCGGTATCCAGAAGTGAGCCTATTCCCCAAAAAAATAAACTAAGGAAAAAAAGTTTAAAAGCCTAAATTTTTAACAATGATATTTGTAGCCTTGATCAAAAGCTTCCAGCACTTCTAAATATTCTAATTCATTTATCATTTCTGATTATCCTTCTGACACGAAAAACAACGTAGGAGGCTTTGAAAGCTTTGGGAAATCACAAGCAATTATCCCGATCTATTTTCGGAGATGCCAAGATAATGCCGACCGGTTACAAGTTTTTTTATTTGCGTTTTTACTTTTTATTCAAAGATATGACTGAAATTTAGAGTTGCTTATTGAGACCGCTGAACAGAGGAAAGTGCGGTTAAAGTATCTTTCCCAAAGATATTACAGAATAACGCAAGTAGTTTTAAACCGCAAACGCCTTGATCGCGTTCGCTATCAATACTACGTTGATTCCCTTTTGTTTATTTATGCCCCCTCTTCTGGTACCAAAAGTTTTTAGAAAGTCTGATTTAAAAAAACTCGTGATGATGCTTAAATTATGTGCTTAAAATTTAGAGACCACAAATATTGGCAGAGTGGTCGAGCGGTTAAGATCGCCGTGATTGTGATCGACATAATCCCGGTTAAAAACCTACTTGCGCTATTCTGTTGTGTTCTTGAGCAAAAATACTTAACGGCTCTTTCTCTTTCATGCCAGTCTTGGCAAGCAGTTTTGAATTTCATTCCATAGTTTTATAAAACACTAAAAAACCAAAATAAAAAATTTCTACTGGACATTATAATCTTAGCATTTCCGGAAGCAGGTGGGGTAATTGCTTGCCTTATGTATAAGCGTAAACTTTCCTGTGATAGTAAAGAGGATAAATATAGGGATGAAACGCAATGACAATAATTATCTTTTTAGCTGTAAGTAAAGTATCAACATAACACCACGCCACAACTCTCTAGTAAAAACCCCTTGCAAGCATTTGACATCATTTTAGAGTGGGATTCTTGTTTTTCTTTTTTAGAAGATTAAGCTATGGCCAAAATCACTTTGGAGGGAACGCAAAAATGCAATAACAAATATGGGGTTATAAGCGATAAATCTGCTCCTGCAGAAGACATTACAAGAGAGGATTTCAAATTCGATTTAATTAAGCACATAACTAGATCCTTTCATAACTTTTTTAATTTTAATGAAATTACAATGATGAATTCATAGTTTACATTCGAATTTCTTATACAAGCATGTTTAAATTTTGCAAACTTGCTTACATAATCTCGTTTGCAATTAGCTCAAATTCGTCGTTTGGGTACTCAAAAATGCGATTACAAAACTTTTTTTTGTGTATACTTTGAATAAGTATGATAATCCCTTATTCCAGCCCCAAGAACTTGCAATTCTCAGAGATCTTGTGAAAAAATTTAAACACAATCCCATGTACTACCAAAATTAAATGTTTGTTGCTTTTAAAATACAGCAGGCCTGGTTAATGCGGAATTTTGCATAACTCGAATAAAACTGAAAGTACAAATGATTTCGTATATTCTGTAATTCTTTATAAAAAGCTTCGGATTATCCGTATTATCGCCCAACTCGGATGATTTTGTCTGTCAAATTTAATCTGAATCAACAGAGGTCTACAGTAATTTTAAAATAATCAAAAAAGGAGCAAATTTGCGTTCCCAGCCAAAAATGGCATTGAAAACATAATCTTGCCTATTTTAAAAAAAAGTTGGTTGTAGTTGACAAAAGTGCCCCAAGGAAATAGATAGAACCGAGACAATAAAGAGTTGCCTGGACCATAACAAAAAAAATAATTTCTTATGAAAGCCGTTCACTCTAAAAAGTGCAGTGTACATCACAGACTCTGTCCCGAGCTTACTTACTGACCTTAATTCCTAGTAATTTTTTTCTAGTGATCATTATTGCTGGCTTTGACATTTAAGTAACTTACAAAATCTTCTGTAGAGATTCCATCATACTTGCTAGCGTGAACAGTGCGACCAGTTTACTTTCCGGAATTGCTGTGTTTTCTACTTTGGGCTTCATGGCAAAACAGCAGGTAATATTCTTTAAAATAAGTTTTTTGTACGAAGAAATAATTGGTTAGTTAACAGGAGAAAAAAAAATTTTAGTTGTGTTTTTACAAAAGTTTTTTTCTTCTTTTAAAAGATTTTATTTGTCAGGTTGTTTTAATAATTTTTCTACTAATTAAAACAGCCATTTCAGGGCTTTGTTAACTTTTAGTTGAATTTCTTTTTTCTGGTTCCAAGCCTAGTCCTCAATGAACTTTATTACAGCAATGCTTCTCAAACGGTGTGCACAAGTACGCTGCGGGTATCTTCAAGTATCTTGTAAAAACTGTGCACATAGACTGTGTAGAAACCCGTAATTAACTAAATACTCAACCAAATATTTTGAATTTTTTCCTTGAATTGTATCATCAGCTTGCGGCAAAGATGTTTGCCACATTGGGCCTGCCACATATCCACTTAACTTGGTATTGTTTTAAAAGTAAGGGACCGTTAGCAAGACTGTAATGGTTTAGCCGACGTACTGTATGTTTTAAACCCACACCTCACACACAAGAAATGCTGAATTATTTAACTTCTGATGTCTGAGATGCGCCGAAATAATTAAATGTTTAAAATTCTCCAAACAAAAAAATGAATTAATTATTTTAACAATTGCCCGCAAACCACCAACGGGTTTTTAGTGTTTGACTTTAAATCAGTGGTTCTCAACCGCCGGTCCACATTAGCTTTTCTGCTGATCCGCAACAATTTATTTCAATTTTACTCTTTAAGGAGGCCCTACAAGTTCAGAAGTAAAACAATGTCAGAAGAATATTAACAGTAATTATTAATTTTCTTAATAAATAAATGCAAGATCAAGGCTTAGATTGGGGAAAATGTGTATGGTTGTGTACTGACCAAGTTGCCAGCATGGCTGGTTGTCATTCGTTTGCAACCGCAAAAATAAAAACGTTGCAAACAAAAATCTGCTGTCTGCACATTGCATGTATCGCTGTGAACATATAGCTTCCCAGAAACTGTCACCTGAATTAAATGACATTATGATCCGACCAGTTAAGATTATCCGACCGACGTGACCGAGTATTGCATTTAAGGCTTCTTGAGGCACTGTATGTGAATGTGACTGCGCAAAATTGCCATCTTATCTTTTATGCAGAAGTGATATGGCTTTCGAGAGAACGCGTTCTTACACGTCTTTTTGAGTTGAGAGAAGAAGCAAATCAATTTTTACGTGAATGAACATTCCCATTAAAAGAATTTTTAACCGATAAAATGTGAATAAGTAAACTTGCATATTTAATGAATATATTCAGTCGCTTGAATGACCTTAATAGCTCTCTTTAAGGTTATTGCATCAATATATTTACAGTGTGTATCAAAACTAATGGTTTCAAAAAAAGTGATAAAGAAAAAGTATGAAATTGAAATAAAAAATCAGTCTCTAGTTATTGAGAGGAATGGTGCCAGACTATCCTTCAACTAAGTTAAGACAGTCAACCGAAAAGACTAAGGAGAAAAAGATAAGAATTCCACGAAGTAACTTTTTTTGAAATTTGGAATTGTAACCAAAAATCTACAATTTCAAACTTAAATATGGGTAGTAAGGTGGAAAGTACCGGGATTGTCATGAAAGAAACAATCAGAAATCAGTACGAATTAAGAAAGAAAATTTCGAAAGCTTGGTTTTGAAGAAATTATATCAAAAAGTACCTTGTACCTTATTGTAATTTTCTACCCCATTTTGTCCCCCCCGCTTCTGGCACCCCTGACTTTTCCATTCAAAAGCTTCAATAGAGCCATGTTTACTACGTATTATATCAAGAAGATAGCAGCAAATTTCACATTAAATAGAGTTCTTCTAATGCTAAATGCTTACTTTTGTTTTAATAAAAAAAATTTTTATCGATTTATTGCGTTTATTACAATTTTTTCAGACATTAAAAAAATTACCAGTCGGCCAAATTTTTTTGATATATTACCGATCCGCAGGCTTAAAAATGTTGAGAACCACTGCTTTAAATGACGGTTATAGGACTTTTAATTTTTCGTATTCAAGACGCTTTTCCGAAATTTCTGCAAAGAAAATGTCAATAGAAGAAATTCTCCGTTAAAATCCTGAAGAGTAAATTTTTTTCAGAATATGACTGTTGACCAAGTAGCCCAATCGGGACCTGGGCTTGTTTTCATTGTTTATCCGCAAGCTGTCGCCATGATGCCGGCTCCCCAACTCTGGGCTGCATTGTCTTTCCTCATGCTTTTTCTACTTGGATTAGATTCAGTGGTAAGAATTTACGAACCGGACTTGTAAAATGTAATTTTATTGTTGACTGTAAGCAAATTCAATTAAACGCAAAAAGGTAGCGCAATTTCCGCTTAGATATTGCACAAAAGATTATGCGAAAAATTATCACTTGTGACTTGTGATTTTTAAACTTTTTTGGTGTGACTCTTTTGAAAGAATATACGGTAGATGTTAATTAATCCAGATTCAATTTGACAGAAAAAATCATCTGACTTAGGCAAAGTCCGGATAATCCGAAGCTTCTTATTAAGACTTATAGAATATAGGAAATCATTTGTACTTCCAGTTTTTTCCGAGTTAAGCGAAATTCCACATTAACCGAATCTGGATTAACCGAGGTCTACTATACTAGTCTTGCAACGCATCAAGTCTAGAATATTTTTTCAAAGTTAATAAAAATTTGATAAAAATATTTATCTCTTAAAGAGATATTCTGGATCAGAAATAGCAAACCTTTTTGATAAAAAGGTTCAAAAAATGATTATTTTAATGAAATATTTAATTGAGTGGGCTATTGGCTAAAACAAAAAGAAAAAAGTCCAAAAAGTTTTTGTTCTTTTTACGTTCCGGACAAGTGGGACGTTTTTTGGACTTTACTGTAAATGGATCCCAGTTCTAGATCGATATTTAGTTTTAATTATAAGGCCATGGCAGAAAATTCAGTGTAATCCTGGATCACAAAAGCAACAAATGCAGAAAATGCAGAAAATCCTGATTTACATAAGCAACAAGTGAAAAAAAGCAGAAAATTTTGGTTCACATAAGCAACCATTCGTAGCACTTTTTTTACCTGGCTATTCGTCATCCAAAAATTTCTTGGATTCGCAGACTAAAATTGTGTTTTCAAGAAATTATCGATGGTAAAGTCCATATAAATTTTGTGCGACGCCCTTGAAAAGTTGAAAGAACGCATCTGGGCGTCGCGAAGCACAGGGCGAAAAAAACAAAATCATTTACACCTAAAGGGCTTCCATTGCCTTGCCAGCAAAAGTTATTAACTTTTTTAAAATTTACAACAATTGAAAAATTGGTTTCATTGCAGTTTGGATCAATGGAAGCGCTGTCTGCTTCAGTGTCTGATTTCTTTCCAAACTACTTTACCTCCAAATGGAAAAAAGGCTGGCTCAATTTGGGATTGTCGGTCTCTCTGCTTCTTTTGGGTCTTCCAACAATTACAAGGGTTTGGCTTGCCATATTTTAATTAGTTTAGATCAGGTGTTTTTATAGTTTTATTATTGCGGCGGAAACGATTTCCACTGGAAATATTCAAAAATATGTATATGTTTCAAAAACACATATAGTTAGATATTTAAAATTATTGTTCAACGATGCTTTGCAATGTCAAAATGAATATACAGACCTTGCGTATAAAAAAATTCAATATTACGCACATGCCAATATTTGCATCAAAATTTTTTCTTTTTCCAAGTTTAGCAACAAAAGTGAAAAAAATTTTTTTCCGGGTTAGTAAATAAATCGACATGTTTGCCTTTGAAAAACTCTTCTTTTTATCTGTTGTGTTTTTAGTGAAGACACTTTCAAACACTTTCTTCTGTTTGGCGGTCTTAGAAACAGTTCTAAATTTTAGTTATAGTTCTTATTTTATTTCATTTTTTCTTTGTATTTATCCTCCTGATTCTCAGGAAAGCAACGGAGGCGCTAATACATAGGGTAAGCAATTACCCCGACCTGCTTCCGGAGATGCCAAGATATTGCTGTCCACTTGAAATTTTTTATTTGTTTTTTTTTTAGTTTTATAGAGATATGATTGAAATTCAAAACTGCTTGTTAAGACCCCCAAGCAGGGGAAAGTACCCTTAAGTATTTTTCCAAGGACAAAACAGAATGGTGCGAGTAGGTATTGAACTCAGACCATGTGAATTACAATCACAGCGCTCTAATCACTCGACCACGCTGTCCACAAATTTCTACATAAAACTACAAAAATAAGTTTCAACTGTACAGCAACATCTTGGCATCACCGGGACACATATCGGAGTATTTACGTGACAGTTATTGTAAATTTATAAGTATAGACATCCAATGTTTTCCTGTGAGTCTGGAGGATAAATAAAGATGATTATAAAAAATAACCATGATTTTTTTCACCAATCGTCACTTTTGAACTTTACAAGAAATTACTTAAAAAAAAACAAAAAAGCTGGGCTTGTCCTTTCATCAATGTGTTCGTATTCTATTTATAAAAAAAGCTTTATTGTTGCTTGCGATCGAATTAATTTTGTTTGTTTGTTTGTTTCACGTTCTTTATGTTAAATTTTAAGATATTGAGCCTAGCCTTATCATCTATTTAAAGAAAGATAAACGTAACACTTTTAACAGAGTGGAATGTATTACCTTTATATTCTTGACAACTTTTCTTCAGCAAGTTGGGCTATGTTGTTTGGAGTTTCTTGTGAATGCATTGCGATTGCGTGGTTATACGGCAACGAAAAATATTACCAAGAAATTTGCAAGATGCTCAAATACAAACTGGCGTTTCCATGGTTTAAATACTGTTGGAAATTTATTATTCCACCTGTAACAGCAGTAAGTACGTTGTTAAACTTACTAGTTTACTCACAAAAATTAGATTTAGCGGAGCAGCAGGCTACATCTTTAAAATACGGAGAAATATAAATATATAGACTAAAATTAAATAAATTAGGGTAATAGCAATAGCGCCAGTCCATCATGCTTTATTTTCTAAAATTGCGCTCTTTAAATCTATAGGCGTTTGGAAGTTATTTTTTGATCAGTCAATGTTAGTACTTTTAAATTTAAATAATGTCATGCTTATAGCCGTACAAACTGCGGGGAGGGGCAGGAGGACAATTGCCACCCATAGACTTAGACGCAAAAAAAATTAGGTAAAACCAGATTTTTTCTGGCACCGATCATGTACTTATTAAAGGGAAGTAAATTACTCGATTCAAAACAATCCAGATCAGTGTGCAAAAACAACTGACATTTAATGTGAAGACCTTTCTTGTCTTTGCAAATTTATTTGGGTAAAATCAATCTTTTTTGTTCATTTTACAACTAAAAAAAGTGAAGACACAAAAAAGTTCTTCAAATTAAATCTCAGTAAAATTTTTCTATGGAATGATGTAAACCATGGTTCCGGCAATTGTTGAAAATATTTGGGCAAAATTGTTTTGCCAACCCAAAATATTTTGGTCTGGTACGGCTATGAGCAAGCTTAACGCTTTTCAAGCTCACATAATTTGAGAAATTTTTGTTTAACTTTGTAAAAAATTTCGGACAACTTTTATAACTATAAATCTATGCTCGGTGACTCAACTCAAACCTCTTCAGTAAAGTTTTGTTGAAATATACGTAACTTGATCAAAAATTATTTTTTTAGTAGGAAACAGATCCAGAAAAGTCGACAGTTGTTTTTATATCTCTATCTAGAAAAAACCCATAACAAATTTTTTTTATTTTGATAAACTGTATCAATACGGCTAAAACAGACATGGGCGGTTGGCCCGCGGACCGAATCGGACTCTTTTCACTTATTAATCCGGCCCACTAAGCAATTTATCTCAATTATAACATAAAGAATTTATTATTTGTAAAGCAGGGGTGGGCAAGCCTTTTTGACTTGAGGACAGCATTCGGAAGATAAATTTGTTTGCGGGCCGCACTAAAGTGATCTCTAAAAAAAGGTTTTCACTTGAATCTGTATCGGATTTTTTAATTTTCATGCCCAAAATAAAGTGATCTCTAAAAAAAATAAAAAATAAAATTAAAAAAATCTTTACTTTGAATTTGTATCGTTTTTTTTGATTTTGTGCCCAAAATGAAGTGATTTTTTTAAAAAAGAAAAAAAGAAATCTTCACTTTGATTCTGTCTAGGATTTCTTAATTTTCGCATCTAAAAATCAATGATCGCTAAAAGCAATGACTAAAAATTTGGTTAAAGACAAAAAAGAAATTATAAAATTTTTTAAATTTGTTTGAAGCCTTTGCGAGCTGCACAAAAGGTCGTTGCGGGCCGTAGTTTGCCAACCCCTGCCCTAAAGTGTTGTGTGTGCTCATCTGGCTCGTATGTTAAAACTTAGAAAAAAATGGTCCGCAACCTAAAAAGCTTGCCCTAACTCTAGTCTAGAACTAAATAGGGTAATAAATTAACTCTTTCAAGCAAATGAAGAAAATGATATAATTTTTTCATTTAAAAACAAAAATGTAAAATTTCGTTCCATTTATTGGTTATTGTGAGACAATTTAAATTCAATAGAAATACTAAATAGCCATTACATTTTTTCAGATTTTGTTTGTGTATTGCCTTGCCATGTATAAGCCTTTGGTTTATGATAGAACTTACGTCTACCCTGGTTGGGCAATAGCTATGGGATGGCTAATTGCATTGTCCCAATTTTTGTGGATACCAGGTTACGCCATCTACTACTTGGTGAAGAAAAAAGTGAGATATTTTTAATTTGTTTTTATAACTAAACAATACACTAAAGCAGTGTTTCTCAAACCTTTTTTCTCGACCCAAAATCGCTAAAAACAATGATTTACAAATGTGACTGCGACCCAAATAAATTTGAGTGAGCGCTTATTTTGATTAGAAAGAAACGAAATTGTTATGTAAGCCAACAATGGTTGTTTAATTTTTAGCTGTAGATGAGTCGGCAGAAATTTATTTTGTGAGCAAACTTATTTCGATATCTTGATTTTCGGCTGAAAAACGTAGTGATCTCTAAAAAAAAAAAAAAGGTCCTCACCTTAAATCTGAGTCAGATTGCTTGATTTTCGTCTTAAAATTGTAATGATCTCTTAAAAAGGTTCTTCACTTCTGAAATCTTGTGTGCGCAGATCTTTTCTTTTACGCGCGGTAACTTACAAGTCTTCGCGACCCATGGTTTGAGAAACGCTGCACTAAAGGCATAGACAACGCTCAGTTAAAATGTGTTACATAATAGTTAGTAGTTAGTCTCACGTAATAGACTGCGGACTTCTATCTTTTAAAATTAACTGGCCGTTCTTCTGAAAGTTTTTTTTCAACTTTAAGTGTGTTAAAGTAAAACAATTATTTAATGACGTTAATTAATTATATCCGCCAAAGCCATAAATAAATTTTTTGCATCAATTTTTTAGTTAAAAAATTATTTTATCAACTAAATTATTTTTATTAGATAAACTTATTGTATGCTGTGTAATTACTAGAATTTTCCCAAATACGCAATTTTTTTCTCAAAAATTATAAGTCTATACTTGTTAAATTGTGTTTTTGGCAAGACCATAATAACCTAACTTAAAGAAGTGAAGATTTTTTATCATAAAGTAAGATAAGCGTAGAGTAAAGGCGTGGAACGTTTTTCAGTTCAGGGCTATTTTCGCTTAAGAAAAATATACGCGGGCTAAGTAAATGAAACACCGCTGCAGAATTTTACAAATAAAGATTTTGCTTTTACCGTATTTTACCTTAAAACTTTAATGAAGACCTTTTTTTCTTCTCTTCGTATAATTTTTTTTAGAAGCACTATTCTCTATTGAGTTTACGTCATTTTAAAAATACCTCGCGGGTCACTTAAAACCTTTATGCGGGCTAATTATAGATTGCTGGCCGCGACTTGGATGCCCCTGGCTTAAAGCAAAAGATCAATTATATTCAGTGCTTGATAATTTGTTTTCAACTTCATTCATTATTGCATTTTAGCGAAATCAAGCTCAAGATATTGAAAATATCGAAAAAGAATCTTTTATGATGAGGTTGCGTAATTGAACAGTGCCATCTGCCAAATATTTCCAGTTCCATTGTTCTTTATATTATTTTAGACTGGTTTGTTTAATTTTTTTAAAGAAATGAAGTAATGATCAAGATATTTGATAAAAAGTTGTGTGTCCGTGCTACAAGTTATATGTTTGTTTGCATTATATGAATATTACAGGCATAGCCGTACCAGCCGAAAAAATTTGTAGGGAAATACTTTTTTGCCCAAATTTTATTGATTTTTGCCCGAATCATAATTTTGTAATTTTGTAAAAGATGAGACAAAATGTTACATTTTTGTCCCAAAATTCTGTTGAAGACTAAAAAAAGGTTTTTACTTTGAAACTGTGTTAATCTCTCAATTTTCGTCTTAAGAAAACCAATGTTGAGTAAATAAAAATGGTTTTCATTTTGAAACTGTGTCTAATTTCTCCAGTTTCGTTCCAAAAAATAGTGTTGATTAAAAAAAGTTCTTCACCTCAAACCTTATTTATGTTTTTAGATTTGGAAACTTTATAGCACGTTATTGGTGCCCATATAATTCAATTTCAATTAATTAATTCGTTGCTTAAAAAATTTTAATTTTGGCGAAATTTTTGAGACTTGGGGGGAAATCGCTTTTCTGCCTCCCCCCTCCGGCTCGTACGACCATGGTTGGAGAAATGTAATTTTTTCCGGGTCCGCATAAATACTAATATTGTCAAGCTGGTTAATTAAAAAGTTTTGCCACGTTGAAACTTATTTTGATAATCACAAAGCAAAAATATTCTGCGTCCAACTTGTTTTTACAATGAGAAAAAAGAAAAAAGCAATCCGAATTACGTGATGTTTTGTGTTAAAGTTTGCGGTGCATTAATATGATTTAAAGTACTTATTGAAGTTATTTTACTATTTCGTGCTTGAATCGAAATTCTTTTTATTAGTTTTCTTCCCTCTCAAACGTTGAGAATTTCTATTTCAATAGAGGCCTGCACTGCCGTGCGTAATCATTCTATCCCAAGAAAATGAAAATTTTAACAATGACGTCTCATTATATTTTTTATTTATTACGACAAGCCTTATTTAAAAATTATGATAATGATAAACCATAAATTTTTTCATGGCTAAACCACGTTAAATATTATTACTGATGATAGCACCGTCTTAATCATTGTTTATCTGGTGATATTATTTGGGCGTATGTTGTTTATTTTGGTTAGGATGGGCTATTTTGCTTGTCCACACAACCTTTGGTACAAGGTGACCCAAAAAAAACAGAACCCATGCAAATTTTATTAAATCTTATGATCATTAATAGAATTTCAAAAAACTTGGTCGACTCAAATGTCAATCTTTGTACCATCATTTTGCAACTTTGAGGAATGATCGTACAAAGATTGATATTTAAGTCGACTAAGTTTTTTGAAATTTTATTAATGTTAGTAAGATGTAATAAAATTTATATGGGTTCTGTTTTTTTTTTTTTTTTGGGGGTCACCCTGTAATTATATTAAGAAATTTATGTAACTGTATAAAGAAAAATTATTATTTTTGAAATAAAATTTACAAAGAGTTTCCGAGTTAGTTTGTATTTAAGAATTTTTCTTGTAACCAGATGTAGCCTTTCACCTATGTCTACTTTTATGGCTAAGACCTTTATAAGCGGTAAGATAGTAGGATGAGATATAATCGTTTTTGACGCAATTACTCTTGGGCAGAGTAAGTAGTAACTACTAAGTAAATAATAACTTTGATCGATATAGTGTCGGTTCAATTCTTGCCCTCGTTATGATGTCGTTGCCAAGGCATTAGACCAGTGCTTCTCAACCTGTGGTACGTGAGACCTTTTTAGGTGGTACGTGAATAGTTTTTAGATTCCATAAAAATTCAACACTCGGATTAAATCGTGCTTTTTCGATATGCGAAATTTTCAGAGAAGACCTTTTTTTAGAGAACATATAATTTTTGGGACGAAAAGTAAAAAAATTTAAAAAAAATCGAAATAATTAATTTTTTGATGAACTTTGTGGTACGTAATGTAAAGAAAAATTTCTAGATGGTACGTGCTAGCAAAAAGGTTGAGAACCACTGCACTAGGCAGAGGTGAGCATTCCGGAAACAAACCGAATTTCCGAGACGGCGGAAATATGTGGTTTTCAAGTAGATTGCTTACCGGCAATAAACTCCATTAATTGACAAGTAGTTTTTATAGCGTAATCAAATAATTCTGTAACTCAAGTTTTTTCTAATTTTTCATATAAAATAGTTGATTGCTATTAACTGCCTATAGCCTATTTGTATAAGATTTAAATGATTCAAATCAAAATTTAGTGAATCTTTGCTTCGTTAATTTTTTCAAGTGCTTTGAAGATAAAACGTCAATGGGCAAGAGAATTGTTACGTTTTATCGTCGACCATCTTGAGTAGGCTACCTATGCGTCGACTAATATGTTTTCCTCACTTTAATTCTCATTACTTTCTTTTTATATTAAATATTTGATGGAAACCCCAGCATAACAAGCTTATGTTTAGCCATTTTCCGTTTGCCTTAAAACTAAAAAGTAAAACTCACCCAGCAATGCAACTTTTACCAATTATTTAGAAACAAAAACAAAAAAAAGTTTAAAGAAGAAAAGCTTTTTTATAAAAAGAGGGAAATTAAGATTAAGTTTTTAAATAGGCCAACCCAAAATTAAAAAAAGTTTGTCTCACAAATTTGAAGCAAAAGTGTTAAAGCGACCAAGAATATCAACTTTCTCTTTTGGAAGAGCATTAACTTTAGGTCAGACACAGACAGTATCAGGGTCGGGGGTTTTTTGTTTTACTATTCTAGGCAATGGGTTGGAAACCTTTTTTTGTAAATGTGCCAAAATGTTTTGAATAATGTTTGACGAATTAATACTGTGCCAGCTTCGAAGTTTTTAAAGGTGTAACCTACAATCAAAAATACGTCAATTTAAATTTTTTATTTATTTATTTATTTTATCTCTATATTTATCCTCCTGACTCGCAGGAAAGCGACGGAGGCGCCAATACATAAGACAACCAATTATCCCGACCTGCTTCCGGAGATACCAAGAAAATGCTGTCCGCTTGTAATTTAATAGAGATATGACTGTAATTTAGAACTGCTTGCCAGGACTACCAAGCAGGGGAATACGCGTATGCCGTAAAGTGTCTTTCCCAAGGACACAACAGAATGGCACGAGTGGGTTTTGAACCGAGACCGTGTTGATCACGAGCCCGGAGCTTCAACCACTCGACCACGCTGCCGACAATTGAAGACAAAAAAATCATCGCTTTGATTACACCAGCGCTTCTCAAACCATGGATCGCCAAGACTACGCGGATGGGTCGCGAAAGCTTGTAAATTACCGCATGTAAAAGAGAAAAATTTGCGCACACAAAATTTCAAAAGTGAAGACCCTTTTTTAAGAGAACATTACAATTTTAGGACGAAAATCAAGAAATCACAGTCAGATTCAAGATGAAGACCTTTTTTTTTAGAGATCGCTACGTTTTTGAGCCGAAAATCAAGAAATCGAAATAAGTTTGCTCATAACAATTTCGTTTTATTTTAATATGCGCTCACTCAAATTTATTTGGGTTGCAGTCATATTTGTAGATCGTTGTTTTTAGCGATTTTGGGTTGCAGAAAAAAGGTTTGAGAAACGCTGGATTACACCATTGGGCCTAATTGTTGCTGTAAACGCACTTGGGATCAAAGCAATCATTTTTTTACCTCAGTTTAAATCGACGTGATTTTATAGAGCATACTGCTATTTTTACGATAGTCGCTTTTATTAAGCTAATGTATGTCGGTATAAACCTAACAAAGTTTGATTATTTTTAGTTTAAATGTAGCTTTAAATTTACATATCATGCCAGAAAAAAATTACAGCGAGCCACAGGTTCGCCACTCCTTCCCTTGGCTGAGCGCGGATCAGATGCTGACGATGATTTTGAGCCTGTAGGTCAATGATTCTCAACCTTTTTGCGTTTGCGGTACACTTTGGGACATTTTCAAAATTCGCGGCACACTTGGATAGGAGCGCAGATTTTTATTTTCGTCCCTAAAAAGAAATTCTCTAAAATAATTCTCTAAAATAAATTAAATAAAGGTCTTCCTTTGAATCTGTCTTAAATTTCTTAATTTTCGTCTGTGAAAAGTGCGGAGCAATGGAATAATGTTTTTTAAAAAATTTTGCGGCACACTTGGAAATCTCTCGCGGCACACAGGTTGAGAACCCCCTTACACAAGATATTGCTCTATTTCTTTATAGTAGCACCAGGACGTCGATGCCATGTCAGAAATAAAATAAAAAAATTTTTTTAGAGAAAACTTTTTTTTGAGACATTAAATATGGCCCTCCATATCAAATGACGACTTTTTTTAGAGAACACAATGTATTGAATCACTTAACAGTGGCCTCCCCTAAATTGAAAACTTTTTTTTTAGAGATCACTTTGTTTTCGTACACTGGCTTTTTTTTAGATTGCTTTGGAGCACTAAATGGTGGCTCCCCCTTACTTTTCTTGCACCGGGCCCCCTTTTTGTAAGGCATCACTGCCTATCGGATTTGGTCATCAAAACCTTGAGTCCTCTTTTTGTGCTCTATAGTGCCCGATGTATAAGCACGCTGCTGCAACGTGGTTTGCAGTTTGTTTAGTGGCGTCGCAGTCGCAATTTGATGTACCAGCGAATCTGTGTCTGACCCGTACAAGTAACACAAATGCGTGGACGAAAGGAAGCGCCAATTTAGGCAATTCAGTTTGACCTTGCAAGTCTATTGCTTTGCGCCTAGTACTAGCTTACTCTCAGTGTTTGATTGATGATTCGACAGCGTAGATGTGACAAACAACACGAGAAGAGATGTTTGATAGTTCTGTGATGTTTATATAGTGACGTAATAATGTGCATTGTGTAATCTGACCTTTTATTAATTCCCAAAACGTGGTCAGTTCAGTTTAACTAATTTGGAGTTAAATTAATATTTTACTTATGTTAAAATGTGTTAGTTGCTTAGATAGATTTAGGGATGTTTTGTTATGTTAGTAATCCGACTGTGTTAAGTTGTTTATTAATTATTTCTTTTGATTCTATTTCAATAAGAATAAGATTTAATTAAAGTGCTGTTTTATTCACGTGGATGATAGCAAAAACCGGTACCGAAGACTGAACCCGGACCTAGAAATGGGACAGTTCTTTAAATCCTCTACTCACTTCATCGGCTTTGGAATCGCAGCTATTTAACTCTCTTTATGGATTTCCAAAAATTTGAGTCGACGCAAGTAGCGAGAAAGGAAGCACGTCACCAAGACTTCAAGGCAGCTTCAGCATGGATTATTAATACTGAGCACATGAAATCAGGGTACAGAGTTTTTCTTGGTTTTAATTGTTGAAGGACAACAGTAAACTTTTTAAGTTGGAAATTTTTTTAGATGTTATATATATTTTGTGTTGTGATTCTCCCAATATAATTTTGCGGCTTTACGAAACAAAGAATTTTACAGTTTACAAGCCGGATGGAAGTAAAAGCATAACAAAATAGCTAGTTAATGAGAAATCAAAAGTGGCCTTTTGGTGTAATGTTGTTCCGTTCATTGTTTTCTAAGGATTTTCACCTTCATAGATCATCGAAAAGTGCGTTTTTGCTACGCCCACAACGCAAAAAAATATCTGAACACCAAAATACTTACGACAAAGCTTTTTACTCAAGGATCTTGCAGACTCTAAGGCCCCTTGAAACATTTACTGGGTTATGGGAGCGTTAAGTATATCACGGTGATTTTTATTCAATGCACTGTATTGAATAGGCTTCCGAAACATTTATAAACTAGTTTAAGGGCTACATCAAGAGTTCTGCGCCGGGGACCGTGGAAATTTTTCGGGACGTCTACAAAAAAGCAAATGATTGTTTGTTTTTTTCATTGATTGCTTTCTTCAAATAAAAAAGATAAAGAATAGCAGATTTAATTTTTCTTCCTAGAAAATGTAATGTGATATTAGAAATATGAAATTCGACTTTACTTTAACACTATAAAGTTAATTTTTTGGTTGGGCTTAAAAAGTCATTACCTTTTATTAATCTTGAAAGAAATTTTTGGTTTGAATTCTAGTTGCCAAAGTAAGCAGTGAGCTAATACTAAAGATGACTGGTGTTGAACCATTGAAAGAATTTTTGAAGTCAATGACAGAGGTGGTTTGGGCACATTGAAAGGATGAGCAAAAAAGCTCCAGGGAGGGCTATAAAAATTACGGTGAAAAATAAGATAAAACAAAGACTTAAAAAACGATAATAAAGTTGTCGAGGAAAACATGAGAAGAAAGTTAAGACGAGATTTGGAAAAAAAACAGTGGAGGCGCGGTTTACCCTTGCCAGCTGGGAAAACACGTTGGGTCTCTTACTTGGGGAACGAAATGGATGGTAGAATTTTAGTTGTCAGGAAGTAAAATCCAAGCAAATACCAAAAATATTCATTTCATTATGGCGGCATGGGTTTAGCAATTAAAATTTGGAGCAAGAGGTCATTGGGTTATAAAAAGAACGAGAACCAATGGGTTACATAAGAACAAGATTGAAGACTACTGGTCTACAATGAAAAATTGCCTTTTAACACCAACGCATTATTTGTGCAAATTGTCTAAAATAGCTAGGATAAAGTTCGTGTTGACAAAAAAATTAAACAAGATGAAGAATATTTAAATTGTCAAGCGGACCCCAGAAAAATACGTTGAAGAATCAGGTTTATATTGTTCTCACTATAAATTGATAAAATGGTATTTACTTGCTCCTCAGTTTGACGTAACTTGTTGACTAATAACATCACCCCGGCAGATCGCATTATGATCAAGCGAACCTTTTTTAATCCTGTCAGAACTTCTGTTTGCTAGTAATTATTCGTCTACTCAGTCGAATTAAGCAGGGACTCGATTGGGCGTCAAATAAGTTTGCAGCAAAAGTTAAAACAAATAAACAATTTTGCAGCAAGGACCAGGGTTGCGGAGTCGGAGGTTTTAGGAAGGAGTCGGAATATTTTATCCGACTTTGATATCCAATTTACTTACATATTAGTGATGACAACCGCGCAGCTTACGCGGCTGCGCAGTAACCTTTTTAAGAGAACCTTGCCGCGTGCAACTCATAAAAAGTTTGCATTTAAATTTTACAACCGTATTTTGCATAATGATATTGCCCTTATCGGGAAGTCGGAATCAGAAACCTAGAAAGTCTAGAAGGCGGAGTCGACGTGGGTATCCTAGAAATTTTCGGAGTCGGAGTCTGATCCTAAAAATGCCGACTCGGCAACACTGGTAAGCACAGCACTAACTAAAAACTGCAGTTGCTACAAGGTGCAATGATTCAAAATGTTATGGAAAATGAAAAGCTTAGCAGAGTTGAAAATCTATAAAATAGCTACACTTTTCAAACGGTCTCTGGGAATCTTTTTTCAATAAAATTTTTTGTAATCACCTAGAGTCGCCGGTCAGAGAATTTTTACTGAAATTCTTCTGTCTTATTTGACTACACAAAGCAAAATTATAGTGATTTCAATAATTTCAATTTTTTTACAATTTGTAAAAAACTTGTCAGTTGTTGCAAGATCCTATTTGATTTTTGAATTCATTAAATAAATTTAATTTGTCCAAGCAGTGTTTTCTGCAAGTGAAATAAAAATGCGTGATTGCGTAATATCTTTAATAATGAAAAATTTACGTCGGATCTTAAAAATTCTTAATTGTTAACCCTTAAATATGATAAAAGTTTCAAAACTCTCAAAAAAGCTCCCGCCATATTTATACTTTTGAGAAAGTTTTTGATTGGTAGAGTTATAAATAACTAATAATTTAATTCAAAAAAGATTAAAAAAATTATCACATTTTATCATTAAACGTAAAATGTCAAACAAATCCAAAGTTAATATTTCGTCGATGTCACTCAACAACAAAACCATTAATTTAAAAAGTTAATCCATCATTTACAGACTGCAAAAACAAAAATAATGAGAATGCATAGAATTCAACTAATCGTGCATCATCTGCGACTGTTGTCTTATTTTATTGGTAACGCTCCTTGAAACACAATTCCAAGCATCCACGTATCTATCAATGCATCTAGCAAGACATTTCTGCTGGGAACTGTCCACAGATGAGCCGGGTGAATGGATACACATCTTAAAACATTTGTCATTGATTGTTTGAACGAGATATTCCTGCTGCTCCATCTGTGCTTGAAGTTGAAGTACCTTGATGCTTTGTTGAATTGTTTCCTGATTTACAGTAGGTGTTCCGCCACCTGAGCCAAATGAATCAAGGGATGAAAAACTATCCATTAAAACAGATTTGTTTCCTATTTAAGAACGTAATAATGCACTCCTAAAAAAAAACAATTTAAATGGTAAACATTACGTCTTTTAAAATTTAATGCTGCCCAGGTATGTCGTGATTGGTGTATGATGAACACGTGGTTGCAGCGTGCTCAGCTTATGTTATGCTTTATTTTATCAATTGTGTTCCGCTTCCCATAGGTTATTGTGTGAAATTTGGTGCAGCGGTGTTTCTGTGTCCCACGGTCGGTGATTTATATATTCGGTGATGCTAGCTATAACACTGATGTGGCTGTATACCATTTCAAAGACAGGCAACGAAATTATGAATAACGTTATAACGCTACTCTGGGACAGAGACGCACTTACAATATAATTATTTAACAAACTTTATTTAAATAAGTTTGTACTATTGTTTTAGGGTTAGTTTTAAAACCAAACCTTCTAATCCTAACGTTTTGGTGACCCCGACATGATGTAAACACGCAACCTTCTGATATGAACACGTAGGCAAGACAGTTGCGCTGATTGGTTGGCAGGTAAGTTGTATGATGACATCATCTGCCGAAATTGCAAGACTTGGTCTGCCTAATGCTTATGATAGAAGTTCATGTGTTGATTTGACAAATTTGCTCAACGTTGAAAAGAAACAATATTAGAACTTCGTTTTAACTGACCATGCAACAACAAACGATTTGAAAAGAAAGAATATTACAGGTACGCTCTAATTGACAATGGAGCAAACGAGAAATCGAAATTATGGAAAAGAAAATGCCTTAATCAATAGAAGCAAAGGAAAACTTATAGTCATCAAAAAAATAAAAACATAAGCCGAGCATGTTGCAACCACGCATCCAGCATACACAAATCACGACAAGTACATAAAAAACGCACAATGGCTATTAAGAATAGGTTATATTTTTAATTTTAGAGTTAGCTTTGGGTTAATAAAGTTAGGATAAGTTAAATCAAATACATAAGCTGTCTTTCTTATTGGAAGAGTCAGATGATGTGACTCCCAAAAACTGGCCAAGGAAAATTTATTTTGCCAATAAATTATTATTATTATATTACAAAGTCTTAAAACTTGAAAGCAAACAAACTAAACAGAAATTTGACCGAATACATAAATAGCATTATATCAACATTGTAAAAAGTAAATTGTAGAAAATTTACATGTTAGGTTTGTTGGTCTTGGTGCCAACGTAAATTAACCTGTTCTACTGCGTCGAAAATTATATTGCACGTTTCCTTTGAATCTCAACGTCTAAAATTATAATGCTAATGCAGTCTAGAAACTACGTGAAAAATTATGGTTTTTCGATGACCTGACGTCAGAAAAGATGTTGCTGACGGACTTTGATATCGTCAGGAACTATGGGGAATCCTCCAACACCGGAACTAAATCGTTCTCTCGATCCCAAAAGCGATCTTCTATGCTAAAGAGAGGTCGTTCGATAATTCTGTCCAATCCTAGCTCCTAACTACTAATTTACCAATCAGATTTGAAATAAAATATAACCTTTATTCAAATGCTATCAGTCAAATCACAGATACACAGAGCGTAGGGTTTTAAACGGAAATTTTCTCCTGTTGAAGAAAAATTCAAATTAAAAATACCGACTGTACTTGATTAAAGAATAACGACTTTACCGGGCGACTCAAACAACTTAGAATGCCCTCTACAAAATAACACCAAACGACTTTATCAGGCTATTCCACCAGAATGCCCTCTAAAAAAATAACATTGCAAAACAGTCTTTCGAACGATTTGATATGATTTCTCTTCTTTAAGTTATACAAGCAGGCGCTCATATAGTGGACATCACAATTAAGCACGTGGTGATTAACAATGGAGGATTTATTTATCAGTGACGTAGATGCATTTTGCAATCCTCGCCATAGCAATGTAGTTCTAATTAGTTTGCAAAGCATCACAAAAATGTAAAGCAAACACAATAACACTTCAACCAAAATAGCACGATTCCAATTAAAAATTAAATGGTCTGGGCTTGAACAGAAAGACAATGACTCTAACAGAAACAATAATCAAATTACAAAATTAGAATTTTACAAAAGGACTGATTACAAAATCACCAAGGTAAAAAATATTTTGAAATGACATTTACTAATTATTGAAAAATTATTTTTTAATCTTTTTAGAATTAAAATTACTTAAAAATTTAAACAATGGCATTCAAAGGTAAAAAACAAAAACTGGTTATAAAAATATGTACCAGTAGCAACTGCAAACAATTGCAATTTAAAAAAATAATGGATGTTGTTCACTATTTGTCATGCTGACTTTATAATCTTAAAAAGTTTTGGGAATCCCCAAAGTCTGCAGGATTAGTAATGGCAAAGGGTGAACGAAATCCAAAATAATTTAGCGATAAGAATTGATAAAACCAAGAAGAAACAAATACAATGATGCTTCTTTATGAATCTACATTAGCCTTTGCTTAATCTCGACAGATTTCAGCTACAGTCGTTGCAAATGAGTCTTTTGCTGACTTTATTTCATAGGCTTTTACATTTTGGGGAAAGCCCAAAGCTTGCAAAGTTAGTAAAAGCAAATAGTTAGCAAGAATCTTAAAAATTAGTTTATTATCATTTTTCTATTCAATGAAGTGAAGTTGATTATTATATTTTGAAAAAACTTTTACAAAAAAAGGCACAAATTTTTTTTGTTTGAATGCTAATTTAGAATTATTTTAAATTAAGCTTATATGTTGGTGAACTTTTACAAGCATGTTTTAATTCTTCTTTTATAATAACAATCAACACATTATTGCCAATAAAATTTAGTTCTTGTTTACTATTTCTAAGCTTAGTTCAAAAGCTTTTATATTTGGAAAATCTCCTAAGCTTGCAAAGTTAAAAATGCAATCAATGAATATGACCCCAAAAGTTTTACAAAGTTTTGCACAAAGCATCCTGCTATAACTCATAGTTTCAAGTAAAGTTTTTAATTTATTTGAATAAAATATATTGAAAAAACATAGGTATGTCTGATAAGGAACCTTTTATCAATTTAAAACTGTTAATAAACATATTGTTACAAAAAGCAAAAAAAGCTTGTTATTTTATTTATTGTTGTAGTTATCATAATTTTTTTTTGTGGATACAATTTAATGTACACACATGTACATACAACAACACGTATTTAATGTACAAGAAAATAATTATTCAACCAAATACATGATTTTTGTTTGGTTTGCTTGACTGAAAAATATAACTTGTGCTATTTCTTACTTACATAGTTATCAGCCATTTATAGTTTTCTTTTGTATTTTATTGTTATTAAACACCTAAGCTATCAATAAGGAAAAAAAGGCATTTTTCAAAATTAACTAGATGCATCTAATAACAAATCATTAATGCATGCTTTAATACATAAAAATTTGTTTGTGGTAAATGTTGTTTTTACAGATGTAAAATTGAATTTTATTTAAATGTGCTAATTTATGCTAACAACAGTTTCCTGTTTATTTTAAATATCAGGAATTTTGTTTGTGAAACTAGCCTGGATCCCCTCCTGTGGTTACTACTGCTTCTTGAACATTCACCTCAAAATTTTCCAAATTATGCAATAAGCAAATAAAATCGAGTCTCTTCAAGAAGTCAACATAAACAATTTTTTTGACAAAACTAACTCTGAAACCCCCTACTGCACCAGGATATAAAAAAGAAGACAAGAGAAAAAGGATCTCTTCAAGAAGCAATAGTAACCACAAAGGGATCCAGGTTATTATTTAAAAACAAAATTTTTATATTTTTATACCAGCAACAAGGTCTCATTTACTACTTGCCGTTACTAATCTTGTAGGTTCTGAATTTTTCTAAAAATTTAAAAGATAATCAACTAAACTTGGCGAATAATGAACAAGAACCTAATTAAATTAGCTTTTAATTTCACAGTAAAGTAGTAATTTCAGTAAATCAATGCATGTTCTTCATTTAAGTTACAACATTTTTGGCCATATATTCTTAAAAAACTTTAAGTGATAGATTATTTGACAAACTTAAAATTGGCAACTGAGAAAATTTTAAAATGGTAATCTAATTCTATTTAAAAAGTGAAAATGCAAGATTTTCCTCACGCGTGTACGAGCGATTTACATGGATAAGTTTTTTATATAATTATTCTGGGTCCTAACCATAGATATCCTATATAACTCCTAGATTGCGCATTCCCGTAAAAAAATTGAAGCCAATTGAACATATCGTAAGACTCCCCGCGGTTACATTAGCGTGAATGGAAATTATATGTATTTTGACACTAAAATTGAATTTTTGACCGATTAAAACGTTTTTCTTTTGGCGTATGTAATGGATACGAAAATTTGAAGTAATGAGCTATGAAAAATGTCAAATTAACTGACTTTGACACACAAAAAAATAAGTTAGACTAAGGAATAAGTGAAAATTATGTTTCAATTTTTATATTTTCAATGATACTGTAAGAAATAATAAATTTTTTTAAGTGTTATTATTGAAGTTGCAGATCTCTTTATAGTTATTTTTATTTATTTATTTATTTATTTATTTTCATTTTTACTCACTATATATTCTCTATATATTGTAGATCTTATTAGTATAGATATTACTCACTATATATTGTAGATCTCTATATATTCTAATTTTCGTTTATAAAATTAGGTAAAATGGTATGCTTATAAGATGTCCTTCAATTTTTTACAATGATTTTTTATAAGTAAATGTGTTTTATTTATTAAAAAATTTATACATGTTAATATCAGGTATCTAATTTCATTAAATGATAAAAAAAACATGCACAATATACATAATTAGTTGTACAATCATGAATGATAGACGAATTGGATCTCTTAGAGATTTCCCATAAGCAATTTTTGTTCATGAAACTAACTCAGAATCTTTCTGTGCTTACTATTGTTTCCTAAAAAAATTATTTTCCTCGTAGTTTTTTTTTTTTTTTTTATTTCCTCTTGGTATAGTAGGGAGAATTCAAAATTGTTTGAAAAGCAAAGCTTGTCAAGGTATCATAGTTATAACTGAATGTTTTTTATTTTTTATTTATGAATTTTAAACTTAAATTTTAAATGAAAGCCCATGAACTGTAATGTGAAAATATTCAAAACTGTTTTGTTTTTGTAAAGAAATTTTAAAACTTATTTTTTAAATTAGGGTTTGGGTTAAGGTTAGTATTAGATAGGTTAAATTTAACGTTAAGCAAAGCAAAGACTACTTTAGTAATCAAAATTTAAATATTTTCTGTGCTTCTAAATTATGCTTTAAATCAGTGTCACTGTAAATTATTTTTTAGTATAATTATTTCATTGCAACTTTCTTTATTTTTTTAATGAATTTCAGGGCTTTTTGATTTTTGGTATTAAACATTTATTTTGGTGTCAGTTGTACCTCTAATGAATTTCTATTGTCTCCAATCATATATTTATTTTGAATTATTTACAAAGAAGTTTGTAATGCAATGGTTTCACTTGTTTGTATTATGGTAAATTTGTTTATAAGATTTTTTTTTTTTTAGTTACAAGAAAACAATGCATGGTACTAAGATTTGACTTAAACACATTTATACAGTTGTATATATGCATTTGTATTGAATAATATGGAATGTCATGTCAAATCACCAGATGGAAATATATGCTTAAAAAACAAAGAAAAATTTGGTTTACAGCATACAAACTTTTTATTGGTTATTAAATGCTTTAGCTTGAAAAAATTTTTGGAAAATTCTATTGAAACTAATTTAATTTTGAGTTTTATTTTCCTTTCTGATTGAGTTTTATTTTATTTTATGTTTTGCTACAACTGTAATTAGCATTAATATTTGTTTTTTAGTAATGGTATGGTAGAATCCATCAAATTATCCTCACTGCACATCAAGCAACCTCAAACTGCAGCTGACATACTATTTTGAACACATTTATGTTATGGTAATTTTTTAAAATTGTTGTAAAAATTTAGTAAAATTGTTTTGTTGTTTTGTTTCCAAATAACTTTTAATTGCCATTATAACTTTTAAATTTGATCAGTAGCTGTTTCACTGTTTTGCTATTTATAGATATTAATTTTGTTTAAATTTAGTCTAAATTCTTATAGTTTTCAAACCTATTTTAAGAAACTTTTCTTTAAATAGCAATGAAATCACATATAAATTTTTTAAAAACTGATTAAATTTAAAATATTTTAGTGATTGGACTTTTTTTACTTTGAGGTAACTTTTTTGAACTTTACAAACATACGTAATTTAGAACACTTTAACATATGAAGAGATTACATGAAAAAAAAAACAGTACACATAAAGAACAAAAACAAAAACATTATACCCTCATATTCATAGACAAACAAACCAAAATTTTAATAATAAGATGTCTAATAAAATTAAATTGTTTCAAACAAACTTTAAAGGGATTTACTATGTCTAATAAATTTTTTTGAACTATTTGGTTATTAATTCGCTGAAAATTTTTAGTATAGCTAATTTACGCATTTAGCAAAGTCTTTATCATCAAACTGTGATGAACCAAATTTTATTAGAAATAGTTTCAAAACAGATCATTGTAATTTATTGCAGAGACCAAACTGGTGCATTGTGTTATAGCATAGATTGGTCTATAACAGGGGTGGCCAAACAGTGGCTCGCGAGCCACATGCGGCTCTTCGAACCCTTGCTGGTGGCTCTTTGAACCTTTTGAAAAATTGAAAAATTATATTGAAAATCGGAGAATGATTTTATGCGACAACCTTTTTGTAGAGAACATCATGATTTTGGAACGAGAATAGGAAAATACGAGCTCGATTTGAGGTGAGAACTTTTTTTTTTAGAGAACACCATAAAGCAGTGGTTTTTAACCTTTTCTGTACCGTGGGCTATTTTTCAACCAAAGTTAACTTCATCACCCACTTTGGTCAACAAAATTAAATTCCCGTCCCAAAATCATAGTGTTCTCTAAAAAAAAAAAAAAAGGTCTTCACTTGGAAATGCTGTCAATTTTCCCTATTTTTGTCCCAAAATCATAGTGTTCTCTAAAAAAAAAAAAAAGGCCCACAGGTTGAAAACCCCTGCTATAAAGTTTGGGACGAAAAGTGAGAATACGAGGATGATTTTAAGTGAAGACCTTTTTTTTATCAGTAAATGAGTAAATAACTCATGTTTTTAGATTTTTGTGTTGCGGCTCTTTAAAAGTTTGGATTTATGATATGCTGCTCCAACATGGTAAAAGTTTGGCCACCCCTGGTCTATAAGCTTTAAGGTACATCCAAACAATTTTGCTGCTAAACATAGTACAAGATTTAAAAACAATGCAAGAGCTTTACATGCTATGTTGCAAATACAATGATGTCATACCAAATCACTTGATACATATATATATATATATATATATATGCCTAAATCGCAATAAGGTTAGGCTCAACAAGAAATGTTTATTGGTGATTAAACAGAATTAACTTTGAAAATTTGTGGCGAATCCTGTCATAACTGATTGTTTGAGTTTTTTCTTTTCCCAAATGATAGAGTCTTATTTTGCAATATGTTTTTGCTACAACTTTAATTAACAAAAATATGTGGTTTTCAGTAACTATACAATCCAGCATGTGATCCTCAAGATTTGTAAAAACTTGCTTAACATCAATGGTTCTTAGCACTGCCGCTGCTACACCTTCTTGAACATTTTTGCATCGAGGTAATTTTTGTGAAGTTGCTATGAGCATTCGTTGAAAGCATTTTTCTGTTTCACTGCAAATTTTAATCACTGATTTAGATGCATGCCTAAGGCCTCCTTTATCTTTGTAGCTCACAAAATCTGAGCTTTTCTTTTCTTTATCAAATAAAGCTTTTTTGCATTTTATACATAAAGTTTGTTCGGTAACAGATTTAGCAACATAACCAGCTATGTATTGTATAGCAGCATTTTTGTATTCAGATAAATAAACTATATTTGGTGCATCTGTGTAATCATGTTCATTTTTAACTGGTACTTTTTCGATCAAATCATATTTTCTTATTAAAGCTGAATTTGTTAAATTTATATTTTCGTTTGCAACTGCGAAATTATCCAGCATATCTAACATGTTTGTTTCATCTTTCGCTTCACAATTTCCTCTGCATGCTTTAATGCCGCTTCTAAGAAATAATCTTTTATATGCAGCTCTAAACTGTTGTGCGGTTGGATTATTATTAAATCCACCACAAGCACGCAAAGCACAAAAAAATAATTCCAAATGGTCTTGGCTGAATTTGTAAGTTAAGATATATTTCAATTTTCCAGAAGTTACAAGATTCTTGAAGAGGTTTTGAAATGCCTTGATTGCAATAACAAAACCCAAAAAACCTGTTTTTCTTTTAGATTTTAAAATAGAAGTTCCTGTTGGCAATTTTAAATCTTGGATATATTGCAAACTTTGATTTAAAAATGATTGCCACTTGCAGCGATTAGATTCTCGAAGTGGAGCTTTATAGTTATTTGCTAATGGATTTTTAGAATTAAGAATATCGAATAGATGGTTGAAAGTTCTTATGAACGTCACTGTGGCTTCACTCCCTTTAAAATTTTCCATATTTAATTTTTTATTGCAGTATTCAATTGCATCTGCCACACTCGAACTTAACGTTTGTGCTGCCAAATTTACTTTCATTTTTTGGTTAAACCAGTTTATGTGTTGTTTTTTCAATTTCGTTGCCAAATTTAAGCCTTCTATTTCTTGCAATTTTTGAAGTTGAACGATATAATTCCAAGATATTTTTTTTCCGTTCTTATCTGTTAAAGAACCCATTTGACTCAGTGTATTGCGTACTAACTTTAGCATGTGGCATATGTCTAAAATTACTTGAATATCTTCGTTTGATTTTGTCGGATGCGGAAAATATGGTATAATATTTGTAATTGATAAAGATGCACCTAGTTCAGATAGCATCGAAAAATGGCAAGACGGACCATCACAAGTAAGAGAAACAACTTTCGCACCCACTTGTGATAATCGCTCAATAGCAATTCTTACCAAATTGGCTCTTTCTTGTCCAGTAAGTCCATCAATAAAAAAATAACCAAGCGGCACTTTCCATGATTTATTGATGCAAACAGCCATTATAACTAAAGCATCTTTTGCTACAGGTGATGAATCATCGTCGTCTACACCGCAACCAAGGTCAACAAAGCCGCGATATTTTTCACCATCCCAAGCAACATGCCTTCTTATTGCCATTTCGTCTAGCATAAGTGCACAGACTGTTTCTTGCGTTGACATTTCTACTGCACATTTTATTGCCCTAAATGCAAGTTCCGTAAAACCAGGTTCTGCGGGGACCGCTGTATACCATCGTCTGACTGTACTTGGGTGGGGAAGTGCGAGGTTAAACATTTTTCTGACATATCCATAGGCTTTGCTGGAATAAAACTGTAAAGTTAATGCGAAAGACTTTAACTCTTTAGAATACTTTTCTTTTTTTAAAGTTGATGTTTTTCTTGTAAAAAGAGCTAGAGGCAAACCCTCAAAGTGCTGTTTCAACATGGCTTCGCAATTTGAACTAATTAAGTCTTTTCTTTTAAGAGTTTTAATCACATTTTTCAATGATTTTACACGAGTTTTTAATCGACGAGACGATTGCTGTTGTAACTTTAATTTTGTTTTTAAAGATTTCATCTGCACATTTACTTTACTAATTTTGGTATGAATATTTTCGAACACCATCGTATACGTATGATCGTGCTTTATTGCGTCATTGAGTGATTGCAAACAAGCTGATGTTGTTGGAGTGTCAGATGTAAAGTTTCTTCTCCGAGTTGGTCTAACACTTTTTGTCTACAAGCAATATTTTATGTTAATTATAAATTTCTATTTACCGTAATTTATTTTTCAGTTGTTTATTCATACGATAACATGTAACAAACCTTAATTAAATGTTTTGGAAAACTTTTAAACCTAGTTGGAATTGCATCTGGTTTTAGACGAACAGTTTTACCACTGCGATCAATCATATCTTCCTGAAAATGATCCGAGCAAAGCCGACTTGATTTAGTTGGCACCCAGTTATCGCGACGAAGATTTTTTTTCCATTTGAATAATAGTTCAGGTTTTGTAGGAAATCTACAGTTTATAAAATAATTTTTCTCAAGCTGGAATTTAATTTACAAGCTTTTTTGTATTGATTTATAAACAGGACAAAAGTTTTTTTAGTCAAATCATTTAACATAAATCAAAAGAGTAGCTACCTTTGGCTTCGTGGGTGGTAAGCCCCAAACCAATTTGCTGCTTAATTTTAGCTGCGTGATACGTGCAACTTAATGTAAGTATTCAAACAATTTATGGTACAAATTTTGAGTAAGGCTAGCAATAAATTTATCCCTAAGCTTTGCGCCTTTAAATTATTGCTTCCTACGTAGTGAACTTAAAGACCACTAACAGCAAATCGCAAAAACTTATCTGGTTAAACGTAAATTTTATCTGTAAGCTATGAAAAACGAACAAGGAGTCGGACAGCAACATTTTGGTAACTCTGGAAGCAGGTTTGTTTGCCCTATGTATTAGCGCCTCAGTTGCTTTCTTGCGAGTCAAGAAGATAAATGTAGAGAAAAAAAAATTGGTCTTCTATTTTTTTTCAGTGGGAACGTGCGGGCCTGCTTACATCAGTCGTCAAACTTGTACATTGATCTTTTTATAGTTAATTTTTTTTAAATACTTTAGACCAGTGGTTCTTAACCGGGGAGGCACGCCTCCCCTGGGGGGCGTATGTAAATTTTCAAGGGGGCGCGATTGTTAACATGTTTTACAACACATTCTTTATTAATTTTGATAATCAAAATGACAGGAAACTTGATCTCAGAAAGAATCAAATTGAACAACGGAATCCAGCAAGCTTTTTTTAATTGGATTTTGCTCTCACAAACGGTAACTGTGAGTCCCAATTAAAGCACAAATAAAAACTTATTTATCTGATTTTTAAAAAAATTTAATCAAATAAAATTGTCCTATAGATGGGAAGAAACATATTACAGTGCGAAATAGGCGACATTTTTGATGAAGCACAAGAACAGTTTCTCCAGTTAAAAATTTAACTCAGCAGCCAAGGACAAATTTAAAGTGCTGGACTTTGAGGCGTTTTGGGCCAAATAACTTCCCGTTTACCATCTTATTTCAACCCAAGCCTTTGTGTTCTACTTATGTTTGATTCAACTTATCATTGTGAAGCCGCATTTTCTACACTAGTTGCCACCAAGACTAAGTACAGAACAAGCTGGAAGTTGAAGGAGACTTACGATGTGCGCTGTCTGGGATTAAACCACGCATTAAAGAGCTATTTGCAAAGAAAAAATGTCAACTGTCAAGTGTCTCACTAATTTGTGATGAATAAATAAAATGCAATTGCAACACTTTTTTTTGTATTTATTTATAAGAGTAGGGGGTGTGTGAAGCGGGGAACCATTGCTCAAGGGAGGCACAGTACCAAAAAGGTGAAGAACCACTGCTTTAGACATACATTTAGAACTCAAAACAAAAACTGCTTCGTATTGATAACTAAACAGTTAAATCAGTTTTTTTTAACTACCGGTAACCCTTTTCCGCTGATTTATCTGATCGATATTCTTAAATGACTATTTAAGCTTGCTTTTTTTAACCCTTTAAGGCAGTGTTTCTCAAACCATGGGTTGTGACCCAAAAGTGGGTTGCCAAGACTATGCGGAATTGCGGATGGGTCGCGAAAGCTTGTAAATTACCGCACGTAAAAGAAAAAGATCTGCGCGCACAAGATTTGAGATTCAAGGTGAAGATCTTTTTTTTTATAGAGAACACTAGATTTTTGAGATGAAAATAAAGAAATCAGAAACAGATTTAAGGTGAAGACTTTTTTTTAGAGATCACTACGTTTTCACTACGCTTAGTCAAATTTATTTGGGTCGCAGTCATCTTTGCAAATCGTTGTTTTTAGCGATTTTGGGTCGCCGAAAAAAAAGCTTGAGAAAAACTGCTTTAAGGGACAGTGGTACATATGTGTACCATGATTGTGGTTGTAACGTAACAATAGCACTTTTGTGAAGGCATTATAATTCTAATTTTTGGGTATTTATGACGTCATTATTAAATCATTGTTATTTTATTTTACAATCAAATTCTTATATCCCTTAAAGGGTTATCCTAACTTTAGTCAGCAAATCAACAAATTATTTTAATAACTCTTACTTGTGAAATGTTCTATGATATTTTTTTTTGACAAAACTTTCATCGTCCTCTGAGCCCTCACTGTCGCTTCTGGGTTTATCTTTGGTATGAAATCTTTTTCTGCAACCGAATGCCGCACATTGATGACCTCTATCATCTGACCGGCTCATCAGAAATTAGACGCTAGTTTTTATAGTGAATGAAGGTTTTTATTGAAAAAAATTTAGTATTTTCAATGATTACTTTTTATCTAGAAACAGAAAAATGATTATAACTTGTAACATTGCAAAACAGCCCACAATATGTAAACGAAGCCTACGACAGGGAAAAGAATTCTTTAAAAACTTCTTCAGCTAGTAACAAGCTAATTCAAAAATTTGAATTGTTTGGAAGTCATGCTCATAATTTCATACTGATAGTATTTGAATGAGAGCTTGAATAGCTCACTTGTACATATTTTTATAAAATTTGAGAAATAAATTAGTTAAAAAAGCCTTCATATAAAATAAATTCAATAAGAAAACTAGTACAATGATGTAAATAAATTACCGGTACCCGTATTGAAATATTTTTTACTCATATAAATTATAAAACGCATTAACTATGAAACGGGAACAAGATAGTGAGAGAGAAAAAACTTTTAGCAGGCTGATTAACACCACGACGTCTATTCAAATACGGTAATTATTCCGACTATAGAGGATGACTAAAAATTTGGTTATTGCTAGAATACGTACAATGCGTACAATCGTACAATAAAAAAAAAAGAAGATTGACAAAGGTACATAAAAAATGACGTACCATTCAAATGCTAACGCTACACAACTATGTAATAAAGTTACACCTTGATGCGAATGTTCTACGGCAGGAATGGGCAAACTTTTTAGCTCAAGGGCTGAATTCGAAAGTTGAATTTATTTGCGGGCCGCATTATAGTAATCTCTAAAAATATTAATCTTCATTATGGATTTGTCTCGGATTTTTTAGTTTTCCTCCTAAAATCAAGGTCTTCTCTAAAAAAAAAAACGTCATCGCTGGAAATACTTTCCTAATTTTCTATTTTTCATACTGAAACCAAGCTGTTCTCTAAAAAAAAAAAGGTTTTTGTCTGCGATTGGCCTCAAATTTTTTTTATTATTTGTTTAAACCCACCGCAGGTCGCACAAAAGATCGTTGCAGGCCGTAGTTTGCACACCCCTGTTCTAAGGTCAAAAAATCCCATACACACTTTGGTTAATGTTTTCGCAGTGGGGTGATGTGATTGAACCGGCTGGGAGTTTGCTCAAACTTTTCATTAAGCCAGTCGCACATCTGGATTCTTTTATCTTTGTCCTGTTGCTGCAGCAGATGGTGAGTTGAAATTGTAAATGGAAACAGGTTCAGGTCCTTCTTCATGACTCTCAAAAGTGTAGTAGGAGACAGAGCCGCCTCTTGAGTGAGATTCAATAAGATTTCTTTGGACTACACAGACTTGCTCTTGCTTCTCAGGAGTGATGATTGATTGCCGGCCACTTCTTACTTGTGGACATGATTCAGGGCTTTCTCCATTTCAAAATGCTGCACAATCCTATATATTTTCATAATTGTAAGTGCTGCACACTTAGACTTAGATTTGTAACCCTGGTGTGTGTTGAATCAACAGCAGACTTCTGCGAGTGACTTAATTTCATACCAGAGTTGGAAAATTTTCAAGTTTTGCTTGAGTGTGTACATTTTGCATACAATAATATAATATAATACCATAATACTTGTATACAATCTAAAAAACAAGAAAAACACAGAAATGTTAACAAATCCAACCCAGTTGACTATGTAACCTGAAAAGGAAAAGTCCATGCTTGCCCCAACAGATTTACTACAGCCTATCAAACTAGTTACATCTTTTTTTGGGCACCCTGTATATATAGGCAGACTAATTAAGTTTAATAACATATTAATAAATACAAATTCATATATTAAAAAAATTAGTTTTACAGTTCTTTGCAGTCTGTTTTCACTGCTTCAAGAACATACAATTATTTTTTTCTTCTCTAAAATACGAGGGGCATTCAAAAAGTAATGCACTCAAGTGCATTGCTTATACAGGATTTTACCAATCTTGTTTATATTTGGCACAAACATGATAGGACACACCTTTCTTCGATTGTTATATGTTTTTCTTTTATTTTCAGATTTTTAAAGCTTAAACTAGTTTTTTAAATGGCTGCCCCTCTTGAAGCTCGTCAGAAACAAAGGCTGTAATCGAATTCCTTGTTGCAGAGGGAGAAACCCCTCTGAGGATTCATAACCGGCTTAAAAATGTCTATTCCTAATATAGAATAAGAATATTTCCTAATAAGAATTTCTAATAAGAATAATTCCTAATAAGAACACCCCCATGGAGATTCCACCTTTCTGGAAAGAATTATTACTGGAGATGAAACATGGATATACCATTTTGAACCTGAATCTAAAGGAGATCAATGGAATGGCATCACCCAACTTCACCAAGGACCAAAAAGTTCAAGGCCCAAAACTCTGCTGGCAAAATTATGGCCACAGTTTTTTGGGATTCTCAAGGTGTAATCCTTGTGGATTTTTTGACGAAAGGAGAAACCATTAACTCTGAGGTATACATTGAGACTCTTAGGAAGCTCAAAGCAAAAATTCGACGTGTTCGGCCCAACTTGGACATGGCAAATGTGCTCCTCCAGTACAACAATGCACGTCCTCACACAAACATCAGGACAATGGAGGCCATCACTTCATTTGGATGGACTGTGATACCACATCCGCCATATTCTCCTGATTTAGCACCGTCAGACTACCACCTCTTTGGTCCAATGAAAGAAGGACTCCGGGGCAACCGATATGGCAATGACAATGAAGTGAAAACTGCTGTCTTGAATTGGCTTAGACATCAACCGGCTGAGTTCTACAACACTGGTATACATGCCCTTGTTCATAGATGGACTGTAGCTCTTGAGAGAGGTGGAGACTATGTGGAGAAGTAAAAATGTAATCCTCACACTTGCACCTTTCTTTTGATGTATAATACATGTTGCTATAATAATTTGTTTGTACATAATGAAGTTGGGTGCATTACTTTTTGAATGCCCCTAGTATATATACATTTAACAGTTAAACCATTATTTATATGATATCAATAGAAAATATTACTATATCAATGTTAGCAAATAAATAACAATTGTTTAAAACAAATAGCATGGTTTGGTGCACAATAATTCCTTGAATACATAAATTATTTGCTGCAGAGTAGAAAGTTTGCTTGTCACTTTGTTTTAAAAGAGTAACAAAGAAGTCATTTTTTCCAACAAATTAAAAAACTGGCCAAATATAATTTTCTGACAACATGAGCTTGTAAACTATAGCATTTTTATACAATTAACATCTATTCCAAGTTTGGCATAAAAATGGGGTAAATAGGCAGTTTAGGAGCATAAATCATTAATGATTGTATTTAAGCATTTATAGAAGCATAAATTAAAAAAGGGTTAAGATTCGAGTTCTATTGTTAACATTTTTATTTACACCCCTAACCATAGTCCTTTACACACCTAAAAATCCTTAAATACACTCAATAATAATTTACACACTAAACTGTATATTTACCAAAAATTATTTGCAAAATTGCAGTCACAAAAAACTTCTTTTTGAGCCAAAATCAACAGAAAATAAAATAGTAAATGCTAGTCATTTAAAAAAAAAAATTTTTAATTTTTGACAATGGTTGAAATTAAACAAATTGTCATTAAATACTAATAAAACAAAATTTATGGAATTAATTAAACAAAGATCAGCCAGGCACTTTGATGTTAGAATAAGAAAGACAAATATAGAACAAGTAAATGAAATAAAATATTTGGGTGTAATCTTTAATGATAAGCTTTCTTGAAAGTCTCATATACAACATGTTTACTCCAGTGGTTCCTGGGCACTGCTCAAACTGTAGAACTATGTTGACACTACAACACTAAAACAGTATATTATGCTTTAATTTACTCTTATCTTCAATATTTTGTCTCAATGTGGGGACTGGCTTTGACTACTGCCCTGGATCCACTGGTATGAATACACAAACACATAATCAGAATTAGTACAAATTGTCCTTTTTTGTCACATACAAATCCCCTTCTTCAAAAATTGAATTTTTTACAGCTAAAAAATATTGTTAAATTTGAAATTGCAAAAACAATGTTTTGCTTTAATAAAAGTTCAGCAAAGAATGAGTCCCAAACTATTATAAGTATAACCCAAAAACATCATTATAAAACAAGATTGGCAGTGAAACAAAATTATTTTCAACCTAGAAAGAGAACAGAATTAGGTAAAAAGACATTTTCTTACATTGGACCTAAAATATGACAAGAAGTATCCTTCGAATTAAAGTCACTTTCTTATAATCAATTTAAGAAGAAATTTAAGCTTTTTTTAACTAGTCAATATTAGAAAAGATAACACAACAATTTGATTAAGTCAGCTGGCACATGGAAAGTTATTTAATAACAACTAATATTGTTATCAATTCTTTATTGTTTTTCTAAATGTATTGTGTTTTGTAAGTGTATTGTTGTAATTTTTCTGAGAAAAAAAAATTTTTTTTTTTTTTGGTCCCACTATTTAAAAGGAGACAGTTGACTAAAAGGCCGTATGGTCATTTCACTGCCTTCCTGTGCTTTCAACAAATTTTTTTATCACATATATTGGTGTATTCTTTGTTTTGAAGCACAAAGTAAATAAATTGAACCATCTCCTGGTCACCTCTGACGTAAAAATTTTCATGTATATACTATTTAATCAAAAAATTTTAAAATGCACAATTTTTAAAAAAATATTAAATTCATACAATGATACTTTGAACATTTAATAACACTATTTTATTGAATTTTTAAAATTATCCATCAATAAAAATTCTAAAAAATGAAAGAACTTGGCTGATCAAATTTGATACCAGTCCCTGTAAATGCCAAAAATAATTTAAAAATCTTTAATATACTGCTTGTAAATGCCTAAATTAATGTTTACAAATTCTCCTTTTCATTTATTTCTTAGTCTAAATTGATATTAAAAAAGTTTTTATTGTTCCTTGAAGTAGCAATAAAAGTATAAAAATTAAACTGTAATTTTCACTTATTTCTTAATCTAAATTAATTTTTTTGTGTGTCAAAGTCAGTTAATTTGACTTTTTTCATAGCTCATTACTTCAAATTTTTGTATCCATTATATACGCCAAAAGAAAAACGTTTTAATCGGTCAAAAATTCAATTTTAGTGTCAAAATACATATAATTTCTATTCAAGCTAATGTAACCGCGGGGAGTCTTACGATATGTTCAATTGGCTTCAATTTTAGAACAGCTTTTCTACGGGAATGCGCAATCTAGGAGTTATATAGGATATCTATGGTCCTAACTCATGTGCTATTTAATGTACAGGATAGGATAGTTTTTTTTTACCAGGCGATGATCTAAATATAAATTTTTTTATACTTTGCTTTTACCATACTTTCAAATTAATTTTAATATTTTAGTTAATAAAGATTGGTCTGACCAAATTATTGGTCCTGTTGTTAGCATTTTAACCTCTTAACTAGTTTTTCTTAAGTCTTAACCTTGCCGATTTTTTGGTTTGGTAATGTTGGTAGAAAATTCAAAATTTTTTAACAAGATTTTTACCTCAATTGGGTTTTATTTTTGAAAAGATAAATTTGGCATAGCTGTTGCTATTACAACAATATCTTGTAAATGGCTGTGCTATTATTGTTATTATTATGATTTTATTGCTTATTAGTCAGAAAGATATTACCGTGCGATTGAATTTTTTTATTTTGTTTTAGTTTTTTAGTTCTATTGTCATCGTCGTCGTCGTCGTCGTTTGAAGGGTATCCACTCCAGGTCAGACACAAACAGGACTGGGGTTGAGAGTTTATCCTTTTACTACCCCAGACTGCTGCACTGCTTGAATCAGATGCTGGCAGTGATATCATTAAGCCAGCATCGAGTTTCGTCATCCAAAACCGTCAGACCTCGTGCACCATGTGGTGCCCGATGTATAGGGCACGCTGTTAGTACATGGTCTGCGGTTTGCTCAGAGGCGCCACACTCGCAATTCGCGGTGAAGGAGCGAGACCCCATTTGTGCATGGACGAATGAAATCGCCCAACACCAGTACGCAGGCGGTTGAGTTTAACCAAGCTGTTTAGTTCTATGATATGATTGGAATTTGGAAATGCTTGCTAAGACCACCAAGCAGGGAAAAGTGCCATAATGCGTCTTTTCCGCGAACATAACAAAAAGGCTCGAGTAAGTTTTGAACCGAGACCACGTCAATTATAATCACATCGCTCTAATCACTCGACTACACAGTCGACGAATATGAAGTATCCAAGATCAAAGTACGGAGCTGTACGGAGTAAAATAAGGGAAGCAAACAGAGTGGCCTCCCTAAGAAAAAATTGCTCTATTTTTCCATAATAGCTTTGTTACGGTGGCTTTCCCTGTCTGCAATTTTTTTATAACCCTTACGCGTCCGCTGACAGCCACAGCTGCTTAGCGTAGCACGTCCGCTGGCATCTGGAGATGCCAACCAATAATGTACACGGCTTGATTTTATTTACTAAAATTTCCAAAAACCTTCTGTGACGTCACAATACCCAAGCAAATGCGCAAGTCCGTTTATATACAGCTGCGCTTTGATGCGAAGCAGGGGCTAATTTTAGCCATTTTGGCTAATTTCAGCAGTGACGTACGGTGAGGCTTTTGGTTGGTGAGGCACAAATAATTTTTAATCAACAACAAATAACAGTTACCTACTAAATAAAATAAAAATCAGCATGCTTCCACATTTATTTAAAAATAAAATCCATTCGCCTATCCTTTTGGACAAAAATATCTATGACGTTGTTGTAGAAATCCTCTTTATTTTGTCGCAACTTTTGTAGTCGCTCCTTCTCAATTGCGATTATTGCCAACGATGAAAGACGCTTTTCTTCAGTTCGATTTCTATTATACGTTTTGATCCTCTTCAGTGCAGAAAAGGATCTTTCCACCGATGATGTTGTAGCGGGTACTGTGTGCACTAGCTTCAGTAACTTTGTCGCCTCCGGAACTGTCTGAATTAAATTGTTCTGGTACAAAAAACTGAGAAGTTGTGCTGGAGTTTTACATTCATTTCTAACCGTTTGTCAGCTGTAGAGTCCAATGAGATCTGCCTTTAGTTTTACACCGTCGAAAAATTTAGCATACTTTTTTGATAGGCTCTGTAATTTGGTGTCATCAAACTCTTGAGCCATTTCGGAAATTTTTGAACAATCGACCAAACCTAGAAAGGACATTTCACTGAAATTTTTAAACCTCGATTTTAATTGAACAACATCCAAAATATTGTAAAATGTTTGTTTTCTTTTGTCTTTTATTTGACGCATATCGCCAGTTTCAGTAAGATGAAGTGTTGCACATTTCTGCTCAAATCGGTGATAGAAACGGTCAAACTCTTGTCTCTGGCGCTCAACATAATCAATCGTGTCGCGTATTTGCGCGCAGCAAAATACAATGTCCCATTAATTTGTTTTGCAGCACTCTGAACAACGCATCAGTCTTATTAAAAATTTCCTCATAAGCGATAGTCAAAAAGCAGGTATTCGTCTTCAAGAGCCACCGCTCAAATCCAGCTGCCTTCATTACCGAATCATTGTCTCACTTGTCTTCAGCGTCACCAATAACACGGAAAACCATAAGTAGATCAGAGTGGTACATGCTGACCGTTTGCAACAATCTAAAATTTGAGCTTCATCTTGTGGGTGATGTCCTTGGCAAACGACGCTTCACAACATTATCTAATAAGTAAGTGAGTTTAGTCGATTTACTAAAAAAATGCACTTAAACGCTCAAGCGTTTTAAAAAATGCTTTACACTCAGGCATACATTTTGCTGAATGTAAGAGCACCAAGTTCAGTTTGTGGGCATAACAATGCAAAAACATTGCTTCTGACACATTTTCTTTTATCTTGGCTTGCACCCCATTCAATTCAAATGACATTACAGATGCTCCGTCATAAGTCTGCGCTACCAGCTTTTCCACACAGTTGAACTTTTGTAATATTCCCAAGACATATTGAGCTATTGCAGAAGCTCGTCTGTAATCACTCACATCATCAAACTCCAAAAAAGCTTCCTTGACTATATATGAAGCTTCACATACATAACGAAAAATAACAGAAATCTGGGCCTTTTGCGTAACATCTGTCGTCTCGTCAACTTCTGCAGCAACAAAGGAGACTTTATTTATATCTTTTCTGATATCAGTTCGAATAATCTCTGCCACTGCTTCAATTATATTGTTCTGTATTCGATTGGACAAACCAGAAAACATTGTGGAAATCTCCAAATGACGAGAAATTCTTTCATCGTTTTCAGCAAAAACGTAAATAAGTTCGACGTAATTGCCACGATTAAACAAAGTCGCACTCTCATTATTTCCACGAAAGGCCAATTCTTGATTAGCTAGGTAGTATGTTCTATTAATGAGAACCTTTAAAATTTCTCGGTTTTCTTTAACTTTCGAGTTGTGAAGGCTGATATTAAGTCTCTGCTGTTCATTTAAGGCAAATCAATTCTTGAAGTTCCAAACGTTTTGAAAGAAATTTGACTTTGAATGTAAATATTGGATTTCTCATGCTTTCTAAGACTTCTCGGCAAATTCTTCAAGTCACAAAATCCAGTTTTAGTCCAAACATTGTCACTTGTTGAGAACAAGAGACAGGGATAACAGAAAAGACAATTTCTTAAAGCACATCCACACAACCATTCCTTTCTTGTGTACCACTCCTTATGAAAGGAGCAATTTACTTACCTTTTTTCGTCCAGTTGTCTGAAGCAAATTTTTTAGATCTGGAATAGGCCTACCTTTTTTTAAGATGTTAACTTTAGATTGAAAGCTTAGTTTTGAAAAGTTTCTTAGCTTCAATACTAAATCTTCCTCCGTTATTCTTAAACTTTAAACTTATACTGTAGTCGGAAACTTCTGCAATGCGCTTATTCCAACTTGGCGAGAATAAAGCGAATTGTCTTTTTCTTTATGACGTCAGATTTGCGGCATGCCTCAAATCCTCTGTTCAGCATAGACTCGCGCCGATTTTGCCAATAAGAAAAAAGGCACATTTCATTGAGTTTATCAAACTTTCAGTGTCTAAAGAGAGGCAAGGTTGTCAGTGCCGCGCCTCGCCTATATCAGCGATTTTGACCACAAAAACGCGTCAAAGGTGAGACACAATTAGCTAGAAATGTATGTTATAAATATAAAAATGCTACCAAAAATTGAGATTCAAAAAATAAATTATAAATATACCGAAACGAAATTGAAAGCTTAATGTTAAAGTTTTCTTAAATTAAATACCAAATCATCTTTCATTACTACAACTTAAAATAAATTTATTGCTTTGCAGTTGCACAATGCGTGTATTTTGACTTATTGAAAACAAATTGATTTATCTTGTTTTAGCAAAGTCGTAGTAAGAAAAACTTTTTTCTCCACGAAGTCAGAATTGCGGCATGCCTCAAATCTCTCATTTTAACAAATATTTTCACCAAAAGAGAAAAAAGCACGGTATTGTTTCACTTTTGTTTCTTTTTTTTGTCTGAAGTGAGGCAGTCTTGAAGCTGCCTCACTAACGTATTAGCCATTTTGTTGACAAGGACGCTTGACAAAATGATTACTGCGCTGAAAATACAATGATTAAACCGTCCAAAATTAGGGTTAAAAAGCAAAACTAATTAAACTACTACAAGTACGGTATAATTTTTTACTATTTTTTTTGACTAATAGCATGTTGCAACTATTTTGCAAAGACTATGACTTCAATACTTTTTTTTTCCGCTTTATTTAATTTTTACAGGTGAGGCACTGCCTCACTTGCCTCCCCTGACGGCACGTCCCTGAATTTCAGAGGTCTGCTGGCGTTGCTTGCTAAAAAACAAATATTCTTATTAGCCATTGCATTTTTGATTAATTCTAGCCAATTATGACTTCACTAAGTAACCAGATCAGTGGTTCCCAACTGCTGTGCCACAACATGTACACTGTTGTGCCGAGAAGCAATGTCCTTGAGGCATCAAAAATTGTGTTTAGCTTTTTGGCTTCCAAGTGCAAAGTAGCTATGATTTCAGGAAAAAAAATTGAGAGATCATGGACAGATTTTGAGTGAAGACTTTTTTTTAGAGATTACCATGATTTTGGGACGAAAATTGAGAAATAATCATCGACAGATTATAAGTGAAGACATTTTTTGTTTTTTTTTTAAATCACCATGATTGGCTAATTTTTTACTGAAGCATGGCTAAAAGTGCTTTAAACTGTCTGGCAACCCTGATGCGAAGTCAGAATTTCAATTGTCAGCTAAAAAACTTTTAAAAGCCCAGCAACAAACGGCATAGAGATTAAGTTGTTCAATGTAATAAATTATATTTGAGCTAATCAGGTCAGAATCATTAAAAAATTTTTCTGTATTCTATAACAACGGTGGGCAAACTATGGCTCGCGAGCCATATGCAGCTCGGCTACTTCTTGTTTGCGGCTCGCGGCATATATGTTAACTATGAAGATGGCCGTTTGCATCGGCTTATACGTCCCGAAGGAAAGACTATTTTTTACAGATCCCTGCGTCTTTGAGAAGAAAATTGAGAAATTGAAGACCAATTTTAAGTTAAGACTTTTTTTTATAGATGATTAACCCTTTCACGCCGTATGTATACAAGTGTCTACATTAACTTTGCAGCCAGTTTTGAACTTCATGTATATAAGAATTAAGGTGTATTTTGCATTCAACCTCTTTAGTAGCTTCACAACGGTCGTAAAAGTGTCTATATTGGCTCTGCTTCATCAGAATATCCCCAGTAGCGAAGGGAAAAGGTTGCGAAAATTAGCTTGTGGAAAATTTTTTATGATCCTTATGACCCACGTGTATGTTTGCTTCAGCAAAAGGTATTGTATATATTTTTATACAAATATTTTTGCTTTTATGTAGTTACATACTGACTAAAGGTATTTCGAATTTGTTTCTAGTTGTACCGTTCTTAAAAATCGCCCACATTATGTATTTTCACAATATCATAAAAAATCTTTTTGATTGCGCTTTGGTCCGGTTCGAATAGCCGAAGAAATAACGGTTTTACAAGCAAATTTAAATATTGTATACGCGTATTTAGTGACAAGAAAATGGCGACACTTTCGTGGAGAACTTTCGAGATTATCGTGCTTGCTTGACTGGTTTTGTCTCGTGACAGTCAGTATGATGCAATATTGCTTGTTTGTGAATTGCTGGATCTAGCAAGATGATGCAATATTAAGTGACTGTTGTTTTTAACCTGAATTTGAGTAAATTTAAAAACTATAATTGGGCTAAATAAAATATTACTTTTTTCTTTTTTAGTTAATTTATCAATAATAAAGTTATAAACTCGTTTTTAAGCCTTCATTCTCGATGGTGTTAAAAATTGGCGAGTTCTTTACAAGAAGTAAGAGCTGGGCGAATGCTTTACAAGATGAAAATAACTGCGGTTGGGCGAATAATTTACAAGGAATACATTTCGTTTTTTTCGAACGACATAATCTTATCCATAGGCGATTACTTTGCAAGAAACAACAAGTAAATTAATATGATGCTAAAAAAGTTGTAATTTTTTGTTTTTGAAAAACACAAAGTTTATCGCTTAGCCTACTTTACAAGAAACAAGTAAAATTTATAATTGGGCTAAATAAAATATTACCATTTTTTGTTCAAAAATTAAAATTTTATCAATAATAAAGTTGAAGTAACAACATTTTACAAGACTTTAATAAAAGTTTAAACCAAAAATTAAATACACTTAAACTCTAAAACAAAAAAACCAATAAAGGAATTAATTTAAATGAACGACCTGAAAAACGACCTTCAACTATTCGACAAAATAACAACTGACAAAACCAAAGTGTGAACGGAATGTGAAATAACAGAAACGACAGAAATCAACGCGTTGGAGAAAAGGCGCAATGCGTGGCAATCATCATAAAGAACTTTGTTGATTACATAGTTAAAAAGTTATAGCTTACTTTGCAAGAAACAATTAAAAACTATTATGCACGATAAGCGTATGGTTACAAAGATCATGGAGCTTGTTCGAAAGGAAAGTTACACAATTACTACTGATTACAACAAACAAAGCAAGCTTCTACGGGTAAAGTAGTGCGCTCATCAGGGATCGATCTTGGTTTCCTTTTTTTTTAACATTTATACGAAGAACCTGCCTTAGGACTTCCACAAAAATTGCGAATGCAGACGCTCTTGCGTTGTTGCACTTTTCTGAAAACTAAAAACAAGTAGGAACTTCAAGTTAAGACATGATTGCACTTTCAAGGCATCTCCAGACTATGAGCTTGATGCTCAGTCACGTTAAGACGGTGACCTGCTTTTCATGTAAATAAGCAAGAAGCCAAACGTGAGCTGGGGGTTTACAATAGCAATATATATACAATAGCAATGTACTTGTGTCACTTTGTCTAATCATATCTTATCTTGGGATGAAACTTGACAGATCGCTTGCATTCCATCACTATTTTAGAGGCGTTGGGCAAAAAAGTATTTTTTTGGTGTGTCACGTTGTTGAAGCAACTTGTAGGCTCAGGATAGGGCAATGGTGCCCAAAACACTGCCCACAGCTGCCCTATCTATTGTCTATTCAAGAGCTGACGAGTTGCAGAGCACTGCATTTTTTTTATTTTATTTTTTTTATTTTTATCTCTATATTTATCCTCCTGACTCGCAGGAAAGCGACGGAGGCGCTGTACATAGGGTAAGCAATTACTCCGACCTGCTTCCGGAGATGCCAAGATATTGCTGTCTGCCTGTAATTTAGTAGAGATATTACTGTAATTTAGAACTGCTTGCCAAGACCACCAAGCAGGGGAAAGTGCCGTAAAGTGTCTTTGCCAAGGACACAACGGAATGGTGCAAGTGGCTTTTGAAGCGAGACCGTGTTGATCATTAGTCCGGTACTTTAGCCACTCGACCACGCTACCGACAATAGATGCTGACTGTGGTTTATTTATTGGGTATCATATGCCAGCCTAAAAGACTAAGATCTACATGTAAATGCTTATTTGTGTCTGCTGCGCAAGAATTTCTTGACGATCTTGCCAAAGTAGCATCTGTGCCACTAAGTAGATGAATCATAGATCGAATACGGAGTATTATGAGAGTACATTCCAACTCGTGCTTTCATTACCAGCGCATAACCGATATCCGGCTCTTTCGAAACAGAGTTCAGAATAGCTTGGGTTATGCTTAAATACATGCGGACGGGCCTACGACAACTTGCCGCGGCCCAACTTGCGAGTCGACTGCGGCTATTTCGACTTGCTTGCAAATTTCGTTTGCGGACTTCCAATCCAAATTACTTCATGTCAATTTTTGGCGCATATTTAAATAATTGCCATTAGCTGCATGTCCCCAAAATGAGATGCGCTGATTTGGTTACAACTACTTTTATATCCATTTTTGGTTTTTAATCGAAAGTATACAAAGCCTACTTTACACTAAACGCTGAAATGCTATACATGTATGTGAATGAATAATAGTCGGTTATGTATGAAAAATCTTCATTTTATATGCTAGAATTTTTTAAATATTTTCACATATTAACATCACTTTTAACAACAAACAACAATATCTTATTTATTCCAAAAAATACGAGGGTAAATCAAAAATTATCCGGAATTGCTCTATAGCGCACTCTTGCTTTAGCTTTTTCAAAATTTTTTTTGCACGTGTTGTCTACTGTGTCACGTGATCACGATCTGCTAATCTAATTGTTCGTTCAGTTTTAACACTTGTTATTTTCTGTTGATAAAAATGGACGCTCCACTGGCACAATGCACCAGAGAAGAACAACGTGCTGTGGTCCGATTTTTCTCAGATTTATCAGATCCGATTTTCCCCGGTCTTCTCAATCCACTCATATGCCGTTGTTTTCGATAGTGCATTGTCTCCATATTGTGCTAAGAGTCTTTGATGAATTTTTGTCCCCGATGAACCTTCTGACCACAAAAATCGGACCACAGCACGTTGTTCTTCTCTGGTGCATTGTGCCAGTGGAGCGTCCATTTTTATCAACAGAAAATAACACGTGTTAAAACTGAACGAACAATTAGATTAGCAGATCGTGATCACGTGACACAGTAGACAACACGTGCAAAAAAATTTTGAAAAAGCTAAAGCAAGAGTGCGCTATAGAGCAATTCCGGATAATTTTTGATTTACCCTCGTATATTCAAAACAAAAATTATAACACAAAAAAACTTAGATTTACAGTGAATATTGTCTTGTAATGGCATGCAATCCATCGCCTTTACGGCTCTCTTATTTCCTGACAAGCAAAAAGTAGGCCTACTTTGTTAATTGTTTTATTATTACAGTATATTGCTCTTGTAAGTTTATATAAGCATGAACAGTAAAACAATAGTTTGTTTTACTTTTAGCATTAGGATACACGCACATAACCGTGAATCACCGCCGGCATTTTGTGGATCCTCAAGAAATCCACACAAATACTATTGAAAATATGTGGGGCCAATTCAAGGGAAAACTTAGAAGAATGCAAGGATGTCGACAAACTTTTCTTGCTTCATACAAAGACGAATTTTTGTGGAGGAGAAATAGAAGCAAAGAGAAAGTATTTCTTGATACATTGCATGCCATTACAAGACAATATTCACTGTAAATCTAAGTTTTTTATGTTATAATTTTTGTTTTAAATATATTTTTTGGAATAAAAAAGCATTGTTGTTTGTTGTTAAAAGTAATGTTAATATGTGAAAATATTTAAAAAATTCTAGTACAGGGTTTCCTAAATTTTTAGTTGATCTGTACCCTTTGGACACTGTAGCAGGTTTGCATGTACCCCCTAAATGTTGTGACGTTTCTCTAAAACAGGGTGGTCCAACTTCTTCACTCTTGCGTGCCACTTTTCGAAATTGTTCGAGCTGGTGGGCCTCAGCCGGATAGATATTGTTCCAAATTATGGTGTCCTCTAAAAAAAAAAAAAAAAAAAGTTCTTCACTTGGAATCAGCCTTCGATTATTCCTATTTTGTCTCAAAATCATTGTGTCCTCTAAAAAAAAAGGTCTTCACTTTGAATCAGATACAAATTTTCCCAATTCATGCCGAAAATCAAGGTGATCTCTAAAAAATGAA